>SKCR01006571.1:0-56951 GCA_019454045.1 Zanthoxylum bungeanum | reverse complement strand
CGAATGGTTCCCGACTCATGGGTGAACCTCCCTACCACCTTCAAAAGTCTCTCGGAGTGCTAGCTCTTCTTGATTTTGCCACAAAATCAAGCACATTGCTTCCCAAAGTCACGCCCAAACCAAGAGAAACCAGTGAGCATTTTCTGCCCATTTGGGCGTGAACATGATGATGAGAAAGAGAGGGAAAGTGTGTAAAAAATTGGTGAAATCTTTTCCAAAAAGGTTTATATATATCCATAAAAAATATGTAAAGTATTTACCAATAAAAAATCTAATAATTAAATGGTAAATGCTCCCACCAACTTTCACTATTCAACCACACACATCAACTATTCATTTTACTTTAATAAAGTGATGTGTGTCTTTCAATCAATCAATCAAATCAATCAATCACATCACTCAAAGTGACATTTGATTTGACGCTTGATGTGACGAATGATTTGACGCTTGATCTGACTTGCGTTGCCGCACTCGAATTCGAAATATGAATGCGCTCGCAATCACACTCGGGCTCGGTTCACTAATTCTCAATTAGCGAATTTTTGTCGCGTCGTAATTAAATGATTACGCCTAGCGAATTCAATATTCACGTCGCTAACGAATTAATTCTAAACTAATTCGTTCGCCCGAATTAAAATCCAATTTCAATTCCGCGTCGAAATCCAATTTCGTTTAATATATCGAATATATTAATTTAATCGATTAATTCCGAATTAATCGTTTTCTCTCTTTAGACGATATTTTATCCTAGAGAAAATATCTCCGTAATTAATCCTAGATTAATTTTCTCTCTCATCAAATTAATCCCAGATTAATAAATGTGCGAGTCATGCGTCATCAGTGGATCACTGGGAAGCGACCCGTGAGATCCCCGGATATGTTGGCAGTAAATACGGTCGTCGGAGTATCCGAATCACGTACGTACCAAGTACTACGTTCTACCGAGTCTCCGGACATATTCTTATAAGAATATCTAAAGATCTATATCAGGCGTAGTCTACTAAGTATTGTGTATATCGGCCCAGTATCGGATAGTCACGTGCTAGGGCTGGGGCTGGATAAGTGTCTGCCCCGTCGAAAGCACATGTCGGATGTCTGGTAACTAGTCTCTATAATCGGATATACACGACCTTGTCATAATATCCCGATGGCTGGCCAGCACTTAAGAGTACTAATACCGTATCCTGCGTGACATCATCTCCACTATGACTGGAGTGATACTTCCGTCTTGACATCACACCCAATACTCTACGATTCTCAATATACCCAGCATTGGCGTACACAGAACCTGTTACAGCCCTGGACGACCTCAACTAAAGCATATTGATTGTCGTAAGCATTATCAGTGTAAATCTCAGGTTAAGACCAAATACACCTACCCTGATGTCGGACTCCCATAGACACATAGTCATAATACCAATGGGATTCTGAGGGGTCTATCCAGAGCGAAGCTGTTTCCCGTACCATCGGTGAAACACAACCTCCTATCGCACTTGCATAAGTATCCTATACTTAAATATATGAGAACTATGCAGTTGTGCCCTCACAACGCGCACAAGTGTAATACTAGTCTATTCCGCATTATCGATGTCCAGTCTCGATAATACTACGACTAGGGATATTTAATGATTAATCCTTCGTGGACTGATACTGTCTCATATCATCTCAATCCAGGAACTAATCATATGGACCTCTCTTCATTTATACATCTTTGGTGATCTAATCACAAATGATGAGAGTGCAATTTCCTTGTCACATAGTAATTTGTACAACAACACTATGATCTGTACAAATAGTGACGCTATGGGTCATATTATCCAACATAAACTTACAGCGGTGAACCCAGTCTCCTCAAGTTATCCTTTCCCCATATTCACAGAAAGCATCCTTCGTTCATCCAAGATACTCAAGGATGTTCTTTATTCAATCCAGTGACCATCACCTGGATGGGCCTGATTGTGACTGTATATGCTCAAAGCATATGAGACATCAAGTTGCGTACATATCAAAAAGTACGAACTTTGTGAGGGTGTCAGCAGCTTTCTAGATCTATTCCAGTAAAAGTTTATTCCCAGAATAAAGCCTGCTTCTCTCAGGTATTCCATGGAGAATTTTATGAAAGCCAAGCTTTCACCGATTGTACTATGGGAATTTCATTGCTAAGAAGCAATACATCATCAATGTATAGGACAATGATTGTCAGTGTGCTCCCACTAACCTTCTTATATACACAAGAATCATCTTCATTTTGATTAAATAATACTATTATGATTACATCAAAACGATGGTTCCAAGAATTCAATGCTTGCTTCAATCCATAAATGGATTGATTTACCTTGCAAAACTTGTTTGTATGTTTTGGTATGAAAAAACCGTCAAGATGTTGCATACAAACATCCTCCAAAAGGTTTCCTTTAAGGAAAGCAGTTTTGGCATCCATCTACCATATTTCGTAAATGAAATATGCAGTTATAGCAAGCATTATCTGAATGGATTTAATCATGGCAATAGGTGAAAAAGTTTCATCGTAATCGACACTATGTCATTGACGATACCCTTTCTGTACAAGCCTAGCTGCGTACCTTTGTATGTTGCCATCCATGTCTGTCTTCCTTGAAGACCCATTTAGTACCAATAGGCACAATGCCTTCTGGTATATCAGCCAGTGTCCAAACTTGGTTGTGTAAATGGAATCCATTTCGGACTTCATGGCACTATGTCATAAATGGAGTCGATACCTTGTATCACTTCCTCATACGTAGTTTGTCCATCTTCCTCAATAAGATTAATATCTACATGAGGTGAGATCAGAAACCCATACCTTCTAGGTTGTTTTCTGACTCTCTCTGACTTACGCGGTTATTGTGTATTCGAAGATTTTGGTACAATTTCATCCTGGATGAACTGTTCATGTTCCGTAAGGGATCGGTGCCTGGAATAGTATCACTCCGATTTTCATCGAGTTCTACTTTCCTCCCACTTACCACTGCATTTAGGAATTCCTTTTCGAGGAAATCCGCATGGAGAGCAACAATTATATTGTTCTCTTGTGAGTTGTATAAGTACTATACTTTGGTTTCCCTAGGATAACCTACAAATAGACACTTATCCAATTTGGGTTCTAGTTTGGTATCATCGAAACGTTTAGAGTATGCCCAACATTCCCAAATCTTCAGGAATGAGAAACCCGATTTCTTTCATGTTTATATCTAATATTAAGTCTGTCTAACAGATTTTCATGGAACCTTATTCAAAATAAGTATTGCACTGTTTAATGCGTATCCTCATAAGGAAATTGGTAGCTCAGAGCGACTCATCATTAACCTTACCCTGTCCAACTAAGTTCGGTTTCTCTGTTCGGTCACACCGTCTAACTGAGGTGTTTCGGGAGGAGTCCAATATGAAAGAATACCATACTCTTTTGAATAATCCAGAAACTCATTTATTTAAGTATTATCCACCATGGTCCAACCGTAGTGTTTTAACACTTTTATCGGTCTGTTTTTCTATTTCGTGTCGAAACTCTTTCAATTTCCCAAAAGTTTCTGACTTGTGTTTCATAAGATACACATAACCATAACGCGATGCCACATCCGTAAAGGTTACAAAGTATTCACATCCACCTCTAGCCTAGCTGGACATGGGCACACTTACGTCAGTATGAACGAGGGCTAACAGATTGGTTGCACTAGCACCTTTACCATTAAAAAGTGTTTTAGGAACTTTGCCTAATAAACAAGATTCGTAGACATCATTTGAATTAGAATCAAATCTGTCCTAGTATCCATTATTCGAAAGTATGGATATACAAGTCTTGTTATGTGTCCCAGACAACAATGCCACGAATAAGTCTCATTTGATTTACTCAGTTTGAGCCTTTTTGTTTGTCATGTTATATGTTTGAGATTCATTTATATTCGAAATATAAATACTGTTATTCATATCTAATGTGTATATCTCAATACCATCTTTATAGATAAAACTCCTGGTGTTTCGGAATATAAAGGTATACCTCAAACATGTTAAACAAGATACAGAGATAATGTTCTTAGTTAATCTAGGTACATTATAACAGTCTCATAATTTTAGTACATGCCCCAATGGTAGTTCCAAAACTTAGGTCCTATGGCCAAAACAGCGACTCTCGTAATGTTTCCGACTAGCAGGTCGATCTCATTTGAACCCAGTCTCTTGCTAATAAGCAGATCCCGCACATCAGTACATATGTATTTTCCACATCCAGTATCAAAATCCAATTTTAAAACTGGTAGTGGACATGTTTATAACAAATATACCTAAAGACGGAGCCTTGCCCCGCCTTCACTTCCATCATCTCTGCCATGTCCATACGACAATCACGCTTCCAGTGACCTCGTTTGCCATAGTTTAGGCAGACATCTTGGGATATGTCTTTTGTCTTCCTAGAAGACTGTGACGATTTAGCCTTCCCCTTTTTCTTCACATCCCCAGAAGTCTTCGGCCAAGCCTTGGGCTTCTGGAATGTCGAAGTAAGATGCACCTCGCACTTCTTGTCTTTTAGATGTTCTGGCTCTGCCTCATTGAGGATAGCCCTTAACTCTCCAAGAGTTCTCTCTTGGTTTATAATGAACCCGCCCCAACATTCAGGCAGAGACTGTAAGATCAAATCTTTGGAAGTCTCGGCCTCGTAGGTAATGCCCAGCTAACCTAGCTGTCCGATGTCAGCAATCATCAGCGACACCTAGTGCTTGACAGATGTACCCTCTGATATACGCGAGGTAAGAGCTTCTTTTGCGATTCGTACTTCAAAGATCTAAGGTTTGATCTTTGAAGATCCTTTAATTTCAACATCATGGTATAAGGATCTAATCCTTAGTTCTGACGACGAAATTAAGGAGTCATTGAGGCAAGCATAACAGATTGAGCACTAAAGTTATCATCACGATGAGTCTTCCTAAGCTCATGCTCTACTATTTGCTCAAGTCCGGGCTCAGGCCCAAAAGGTTTCTCTATCCAATAAAGTAACTTCTCAGCTCCCAGGACTATCCTGAGATTCGTTTCCTAATCTAGAAAATTAAAGCTGTTAAAGACATTTTCACCCAGAATTATGTCCTTTGACGCTAATCTTTCAAGTAACCTTGATTGCTATAGTCCAACTATCCAATCAACGATTTCGGGTACAATCTAATGTAATGATTACTATAGTCTAACTATTTAATTAACTACAATTTGATTGTTTACTTTCAAATGTATTGATTACTATAGTCCAACAATATAACCAACTATAAATGAAGTAGTTTGAATACAATCCAACTGTTCAATTAAAACAACAATTGAATATTATTCCAACTAATATATATTTATAATTAATGACGAGCAAATAAAATGAGCGCGTATTGGCAAGTATCTAAACGAAATTGCAAATTTAATACTTGCCTCCCATTATTTTTCAGCGAGCCTCTAACCCTCTGTGGAGTACTCGAGAAACCTAGTTTCCTAGTGGGATAGGATCCCGTTAAAAGATACAAAACCTTGACTTTGGCCAACAAGCTGTATAAAATTTAACTAGGTAGATCTCTAAGATCAATTGGATCCCATCCAATTCCTAGATCCAGTAGGTGGACCTTCAAGTCCGAAACATATATCCAATATATGTAAATATATCCAATATATTTCCTAACCTTTTTTCCTCTAAATCAACTAAGCCTTGGCTTTGGCTCAACAAGCGTAATGATTCTAGTTAAGTGTGACCATTGACAGTGGGAAATCTTCGTAATCGAAGTCGATGAACTATAAGTGACCTTTACTTTGGCCAACAAGTCACAACTACCCAAGACATACGATATGGAACAAAGCTTACGCGGTTCAAACACATCCGCGATGGACAAAGGTCTTGACTTTGGCCAACAAACCAATGCCAATCTTGGATCTTAAGAGAGAACCACTCAATGGAAGGAAAAACACTTAATATTGAATGAGGGCTTTTTCCCGTAAATTGGCAACCAATTTATTATCTTTGATTAGGTCTCATCATACACCCTTAAGAATGCATTCTAAAAGCATAGTAAGGCGTGAAATAAATTAATAATGATATGTAGATGAATTATAAAACAATTTGTTCCTAGAACAAATCTCTCCCTTTATTCTCTCCCGCTAGCGCTATTCATACTTCTACCCAATTACATAACACTTCTAAAGAAACCTCATTTACATTGAGGGGAATTGGTGAGGAGAGAAATACAATGAGAAAAGAGGTACTAGGCTGGACTCGCAGGTCCAATTTAAATAAATTCTAAATTTATTACAACAATTTCCAAAATTTCCCTCACCCATCTAATATCCATCCGATATACATTATTCATACAATACATCCAAGTATTCACACAAAGCATGTAATCAATCAATCTAATCCAATTAATTAATCTTTGATTAATGACCATCCAATGTTTAAACAACAATTTGATTTGCGCGAGTCAAACTCGTTTAAGAATAAATACTCAAAGTAAGTATTCTTGAATTATATCGAACTACAATTTCAAATCCAATTTAAATTGTATACAATATTAATTCATGTTTAATTCCAAATTAAATAATTACACTTTCAATAGTGCCTTTTCGACTTGGATTCCAAATCCAATCTTAACGGGTCTCAAAGGCCCAATTAGTATCCAATACTATTCAATTAAAGTCCAATAGGCTTTCAATTAATTCTCTAGGCATGGGCTTTGGCCAACATGGATCAAAGCCAAGATGCCAAGGCCCAATTAGGAATCACCCTATTGCCATAAAATCAATTTTGGCCTATTATGCCCAATTAAATTATTTAAAGGCCCAATGTCATATTTTGGACTTTATGGAAATGGTTTAGGCCCAAATATGATCCAAGACCAAAATTTTAGCCCAACCAAGCCCATTAGCCCAAATACAATAAATTAAATTAATATATCATTCCAAATTACATATTAATTCAATTAAAGTGCAATCACCATAATTAATTAATTAACCTAATGTTTCCAAAACATCAATTTAATCTAATTAATCATACATAATTCCAAATTCATGTCCAACACAAAATTGGGGCAAAATCAATTCTATAACATGCATATACTCACGGCAGTAGCAACAAAAATCATTCAATTTGATTTCAATCCAATTAAATCAACATTCAATATTTCTATCATGCTATTTAACACATCCAATTGTCAAATTTCCAAAATTCCACCATGAGTTCATCTAGGGTCATATTCGGCCAACATAAGAATTTTAGGGAAACTTTGATCTAATCAATTTTTCCTAATCCTATGATGCACAACTCTAAGTAATCATCATCTAACATCAACCAAACATTCAATTTTGCATTTTCATGCTCCAAGCAAAAATACCCAAATTTAAAGTCTTGAACCCTAAAAATAAAATCAAGCGTAGATCTCGCTCTGATACCATTGTAAGTGTCCTAGACATGCCACGGGATCTCTAAGCATGATTCGTGTGTGAATAAAATCAAAAATAAGTTGTGGAGGACTTACATTGATCAGTTGAGTTCAAAACGTTTTCTTAGATGATGGAAGCTCCAAGCCCTCTTAGTTGTTCCAAACTCATGGGTGAGTCTCCCTATCACCATCCTTTGACTCCTTAAAGTGCTAGCTTACAATAATTTTGCAACAAAGCTCCATTAGAGAGAAATGAAGCTCACGGTTTTGCTAAGGAAGAAGAGAGAAGATGATGTGAATAGTAATAAGCTAAAACTTCCAAAGTTTGACTTGGCTTTATATATTAGGTTGGTGTGTAGGATTTGGTTTGAGTGTAGAAAAAGCAATCCAAAGATTTTACTCAACCAATTACCAAATTCCATCAAGTGTCAAACACATTGATGTAAGTTGGTGGGCCCCACTTCAAATTCCAAATTTAAGTCGGACATCCAACACGCAACCTCGCTCGGGCCCGGGTTCGTTTATTTCCGAATTAAACAAATTTGCCGTTGTGACTTAATTAAATCCAATTTAATTAAAGAATAATGCCTCGCAATATTATGACGTAAGTCGCTTACGAATTAATTCTAAATTAATTCGTTTGCTTGAATTAAAATCCAATTTTAATTCCGCGTTGAAATCTAATTTCAATTAATATATTATTTTAGCCTAGTTAAATAAATTAAATAGTAAAATCCAATTTCACTATTAAATTTACTTTGCCAATTAATTCCAAATTAATCGCGTTCTCTCTTCTCGACGAATTTAATCCCAGATAAATTCTCGACGCAATTAATCCCAGATTAATTCTTTCTCAGATAATTAATTCCCAGATTAATTATTACCGTGATTAATCCCAGATTAATTTTCTCTCTCATAATTAATCCCAGATTAATTCTGTTCGAGTCAAATGTCATCGGTCAATCTTTGAGCGGTGACCCAAGAGATCCCTGGATATTTTGGCAGTAAATATGATCATCGGACTATCCGAATATGTGCATACCCGATACCACGTTCTTATCAATTTACAAGACATGGTTGGCTTCTAGCAAAGCACCGTGCCTACCCAATTCTCCAGAAATATTCTTTTAAGGAATACAAGATCTTTAACAGGTGTAGTATACATAGTATTGCATATTACGATCCAGTATCTGATATAAAAAGCTAGGCCTGGGGCTGGAGTTGTGTCTGCCTCGTACGAAGCATATATCGTATCACTAGCAACTAGTCTCTTTATGATCAGAAAGTCACGACCTAGTCATACTTTCTCGATGGCTATAGCACTAAAGAGTACCAGTTATATATCCCTGCGTGATCATCATCTCCATATGACTGAAGTGATACTTCTATCTTGACATCACACCCAATACAATACGATTCTCAGTATACCCAGAAAAGGCATACACAGAACCTGTTAAAACCCCGGACGACCAAAACCAAAGTATACTGATTGTCGCAAGTATTAGCAATGCAAGTCTCAGGTTAAGACCATATACATCTACCCTGATTCGGATTCCCATAGATACATAGTCATACTACCAATGAGATTCCGATGGGTCTATCCAGAGTGAAGCTATTCCCGTACCATCGGTAAACAGAACCTCTTATCACACTTGCATGAGTATACAATGCCCAAATATATGAGAAGTATGTCGTTAAGCTTCCATAACGCGCACATGTGTAATACTAGCCTATTCCGCATTATCGATGTCCAGTCTCGATAATACTACGACTAGGGATATTTAATGATTAAACCTTACGTGGATTAATACAGTCTCATATCTTATTAATCTAGTACTAATCATATGGACTTTTATCATTTATATATCCAGGTAATCCAATTACAAATGATAAAAGAGGAATTTCTTTTGTCACATAGTTAATTTTGTACAAGAACACCATGTTCTTTACAAAATAGTGATGATATGGGTTATAATTATCCAACACATGATGCATATATTATGATGACACAACTCCGAGAATCGTTCATGTGTCAAGAACATGTCTTGGTTCATAGAGTTGCAATGGAACTGTTCCATTCAAAAATTGATGAGGGATAGGATGTGAGTACAAATGTGATTCATTTGATCGATATGGTCGAGCAATTGAGGCGAAGTGATTTCCCTCTCAATGATACTCTGGGACATAATGTCATTCTTAGTTCGCTCCAGACGTCGTATTGCTAGTTTGTAATGTACTTTAACATGAACGAGATTCACTGTTCTTACCATGAGTTGTATATGATGCTTCTCATGATGAATGATGATTTAAGGAAGGGAGCACCGACTCACCTTCCGAAACCCACTTCATTTTCTGCTTCTTCCCACTTCAACTTGAAGGGGAAGAAGACGAAAGAAAAGAAAAAGAAGGGTTTCAATATTCCTCCACAGGCAAAGATAGCGAAGCCTAAGAGAGATGCTGAAGATAAATGCCACCATTGCAGCAAGATCGGGCACTTGAAGATGAATTGTCCAGACTACCTAGCCCAGATTAGGAAGGAAATTGCATTGACATCAAGTACTTTTATTTTTAATGTTTTTGATATCTCCTTAGCTTATGAAGCTATTACATCTAGTTGTATTTTAGATTCTACTTGTCCTGTTCATATCTTCAATTCGTTACAGGTGCTGATGGAAAGTAGAAGGCTGAAATCTGGAGAGATGTAGTTGTGATTCGGTAGTGGTGACTATCTGGATGCGGTTGCATTGGGATTATGCGAGATTCCCTTACCCAGTAGGAGACTTTTGTTAAATGATTGCTATATTGCACTAGGATGCGTAACTAATATTATATCACTTTTTGTATTAGATACAATGGATATCATGTCAATATAAAGAATTGTTCCTTGTATTTATATGACTGAAATAATATTCAGAACCTTAAGTGTCCAAATGAGCATGGTCATTATATTATGAATATAATGACTAATAAACATAAACTATCTGAAATAAAAATACTGAACTATGGCATATGAGGTTAGGTTATATAAGCATGAAACACCTAACTCAGTTGGTTAGGAATGGTTTGATTCAGGATCTTACCATTGAACCATATCCAACTTGTGAATCTTACATTCGAGGTAAAATGACCAAAGCCCCATTTTCAAGTGTGGGACACTAAGCCACTGACTAATTGGAACTCATACATTCTGATGTATGTGGTCCCATGAGTCAGAATGATCACAGTGATTTTTCATTATTTGTTACTTTTACCGATGATGTGTCACGGTATGATTATGTTTATCTGATGAAATATAAATCGGAAACCTTTGAAAAGTTCAAAGAATTCCGAAATGAAGTAGAAAAAGAAGCTGGTCAATATATTAAATGTCTTCGATCTGATCGAGGCAGTGAATATATGAGTGGTGAGTTCACTGATTATTTAAAAGAGAATAGGATTCTCGCTCAATATACTCTTCCCAGTACTCCTCAACACAAATTAGACATTATTGGATATGGTCCGATCTATGTTGAGTTTTTCAGATTTGCCCTATTACTTATGGGGTTAAACTCTTTTAACTGCGGCTCATCTTTTGAATAAGATTCCTTCTAAAATTGTTCCTACGACTCCGTATGAGATATGGACCAATAGGAAATCGAATCTTAATTATGTTAGGGTTTGGGGCTGTCCTGCATACGTCAGAGTGGCTCAGCAGAATAAGTTTTTTGCCTCAAAGGCAAAAGTTTAGGTTTGTTGGATATATTTCAAATACGAAAGGATATTTGTTCTATGATACCGAGCATCGAAATTTATTTGTAGCTCGCTTCGTAAAATTTCTAGAGGAAGAATTTTTATCTGATGTAGGAAATCATAGACATGTTGAACTTGATGAAGTACAACTTGAGACCAACGAACCACCTGAGGAACCTGAAGTTCAAGTAGATGAAGAACCTTCATTACCCACATCCTGTAGGTCCGAAAGGGTATCTAGACCTCCTGAATGTTTTGATTTGATACAAGAAAGGAGTCTTGATGTTCTCTTAGTTGAAGAGACTGGCCCTTATACCTATAGAGAAGTGATGTTGGACATCGACTCCGGGAAGTGGCAAGAAGCCAGGAAAACAGAGTTGGACTCTATGCATCTGAATCAAGTTTGGGACTTGGTTCAGCTTCCTGAAGGAATTATTCCTATCTATTGTAAATGGGTTTACAAAAGGAAGCGTGGGCCTTGCGAAATAGTTGGAACCTTTAAGGCCCGACCAGTAGCTAAAGGTTACACGCAACGATGGATGTCAAAATGACTTTTCTAAATGGATTTCTTGACCAGTTGCGATGCTGAAGTCTATTGGGATTTTGTTGTCTATTGTTGCTTACCATGATTACGAGATTTGGTAGATGGATGTCAAAATGACTTTTCTAAATGGATTTCTTGACGAAGAAATCTATATGGAACAATTAGAGGTTTTTGTATCTAGAAAAATCTCGGGCATGATATGTAAGCTTAAGAAGTCCATTTATGGACTTAAACAAGCTTCACGACGTTGGAATCTTCGATTTGATGAGATAATCAAATTGTCTGATTTTCTCAAAGAATTCGGAAGAATCATTTGTGTATAAGAAGGCCAGTGAGAGTATGATTGTATTTTTAGTTCTCTATTTTGATGAGGTAAGAATTTCTCCATGAAGCACCTGAGAGAAGCTTCTTATGTCTTAGGCATAAAACTCTATAGAGATAGAGAAATGAAGCTTATTGGATTATCCCAATCAACGTACATAGATAAGATCTTAGAACGGTATAATTTTGATAACTGTAAGACAATAAATATATCATTCAGACATGGCCTTCATCTTTCGAAAAAGATGTGTCCACAAACAGAAGATGAGAAGATTAAAATATCTAATCAGCCTTATGCTTCGTGTTTGGGCAGCATCATGTATGTCATGTTATGTATTAGGCCTAATATCATCTTCGCAGTTAGTGTGACCAGCAGTTATCAGTCCAATCCAGGTAATGACCATTGGATGGCTATTAAACATATCCTAAAGTATCTTAAAGTTACTAAGGATAAGTTTCTAATATATGGAGGAAATGAACTGCAGGATAATAGGTATACGGATTCAGATTTCCAATCGGATCTTGATGATAGAAAGTCTACATCAGGATTCGTGTTTACCTTTAACGGAGAATTAGTTTGTTGGAAAAGTTCCAAACATGGGTCCGCAATTGATTCCACCACATAGGCGGAATATATTATAGCTTCTGAAGTTGTAAAAGAAGTTGTTTGGGTTAAGAACTTTATCACAGAGTTGAGGGTAGTCCCAAATATCGAGAATCCAATTTTGTTATACTGTGATAATGATGGAGCCATTGCGCAAGTAAAGGAACCGATGGCGCATCAGAATTTGAAGCATGTGGAACAGAAGTATCACATCATTCGAGAGATTGTGTCACAAGAGGACATTGTTATGTACAAGGTCCCGAGTGAAGATAATGTAGCAGACTCGCTTACCAATGCCATTTCTCCTAAGTTGTTTGATAAACATGTGGAGTCGATGGGTATGAGATACAATAGATTTTGGCACTACAGCAAGTTGGAGAATTTATTAGGGTTGGTACTTGGAGCGCCAATTTCTTATGTATTTCCTTGTGAATAATTTTGTAAATATTTTATTATGAATAAAATAAACATCTCTTTATATATGGTAAAGACGTAATTAACCTTAGAATGATTAGTTATGATATAGTTGCAAAAGCGTCGTAATTGACATTGAGTTGTATCATAACAGTATCATTTCATTAGCAGTTCCTGTTTAAGGTTTACATTACTTAGTAAGTAAGTAAACCCGCTGAGACCGGTACATGTCGTATATTGGAATCTTAGATGTCAGTGGTTGATTTTCAATGAACCATTAGTCTCGGAGACTCGTATAGACAGTAGGTGTTTATATCGGATAAACACTGAATAACTCACCGAAGATTCTTAATGGATGGTACACCAATGTGAATAAGAATCTTCTCGGGTTGAGTAGCATAGTGATTCTTTGACTTGAGACACCACTGTGGATATATGAGATATCCTCCACACCTTAATAGCAGTCACGTCACCATCCTTTTTAGGTCAGGCCTCCATCTGTTCATTGGGTGTGGACTGATCCTCAGGATATCCTGTGTGTGTCAAGATAGAATCTGTCAGCTCTGTGTACAAAGCATATGTATTCAATATGGGATTAATAATATGTTAAATCCATGGGATCGTGGTACACTGTAGAAATGAGTTCTAAGTATTATTAAGATATTGCTAATAGAAATGTCGACAAGATTATATCTATAGAGATTTGACGTTCATATCTATATCTCTGGAATAATCCGGATACTTGTGACGGAGGGATTATACGTATGCAATGACCTTGATCTGTATGGTTCAGCGAGTTTATCTGTGGTCAACATAATTTACGGGTGGTTAGATTATGGACACGAAATTAGATTTTGTGACAGATATGCCTGAACCTAAAGAGCCTCACTAATGGAATATACTCATAGAGCACTATGACAAATTTTATGAATAATATTAATTACTTATAAATCATTTAACGGTTAAACGAAAGATACATGCATAGAGGGCCTTTTGGTCATTTCATAATTTATGTGTATTTGTATTTCATATATGATTTTATTAAATACACATTTATTAATTGTCAAATTATGATATTTGACATATATCATTAATATATGTATTTGGATTATTTAAAGTAAATATAATACATATATTTAAATATTTGTATTTAATTGTTAAATAATTAAAATAATTGAAATAGAAAATATCTAATGTGATATTTATTAAAGGAAATGATTAAGTGTAAAATGTTGACTTTTTTATTACAAGAAATAGTTGTCAAATTGATTTTTGCTATTTTAAATTAGATTAAAAATAGCAAAATATCTATTTACTTTTTCTCCAAATTTTAGGCCAATACCCTGGATATTTAATGGTTTCATTTTTTCATTTTCTTCACTTTATTTTAAGCTTCAAAAAATATAAACAAAAGGAGTTGAGAGAAAATAGAAGAACTAAGAAGATTTTTCAAGAAAGCTTTGAAATTAGTAAGTAATTTCAACTTTTCTTTAGAAGGAAAAATATTTCTTTTGTTCTTGGCTACAACATATGTTATTCACATGTTTTTATACTCTCTCTTGTGTTTGTGTTGTTGTTTGGAAACTTGAATGAAAGATGTATGCATGTATATTAACAAAGTAGCTTATTAATGGTTAATAAGAACACTTTTGGTCATTAGATGAACTTGTTGCCATTCTAGAGTTGTTAGGCCACTCAATGATGACCTAGAATTATTCTTGACTTGTTTCAAAATGGTGAGAATTGTTTGGTGCTATAGAGAATATATTAAAATATTGAATTGTGTTAATTTTGGTTAATTTGATTAGTTGGAAATCATTTAAATTTATTTTGACAAATTTAGACCAAAATGATCAACGTTCAAACCTTGGGGGTGCTCTCGGTAATTTAGAGGAAATTGGGGATTTTTGTTGTGAGTTATATTTTTATGTATATGAAATGTATAAATCATTTTGGTAGTGATTGGAAATCACCTACATTTGTATTTTACAAATTAGGACTAAAATGATCAAAATGTAAACCTTTGGGGTCCCACGGTAATAAAGGAAAAATTTTGGATTTGGGTAAAAATGAAATTTTTGAGTATTGAGTAATTATAATAAATTAGTTTATTTTAATTACCTAAAAAAAATTATTGAAAATGAAAAAAATTGATTTTTCGCGTTCCGCTGCGTTACCTGGTAATACCGCCTAAAAACCCCTACATATTAATCTTTTATTTGTAATAGAAAGAGTTGAGCGCTCTAATCATTCAATTACCGAATCAAATTTAAGGAAGATACTTCTTTACTTCTCGTAAGAAGGAGTGAATTCCATATCTATGTAAAACGTCCACAACTACACACAAACCATGTCCCCAAAATACGTAGCTATTGATCGGAATTTCTACACCAACATCACCTTTGGAAATCAAAGGATATAGCTTGACTTGCAGGAGTTTGTAGTACACTCAGGATTCAGAACAATCCATATATGACCATCTAGTTGATTGAAATGAATTTCTTTATTTAACAGATGTTATAAGAAATTCATTTATATTTGGGTCTAGTCCTATATGATCACATCATATAAGATGCCTCCATTCTCATGTCACCACATGGACGATCCTAGATCAAGGTTGCCATACATTTATAGAATAGACCGTAGCTATAGATAAACCATAAATAAATTACCTATTTTGTTTGCTCTCTATAGACTATTTTATATTTCTAACTTCAGACTTAAATACTCTTGTGTATAACACTCATACACTAAGTCTGAAGGCACATAAGTAATCAAGGGTAAACTGGATAATTTACAATATACGATTTAAATCAAAACAATTGATAAATGAAATAATACATCTTTTATTTTATAACAAATAATAAACTCTAGGGCATATATCCCAACAGCTCACCTTCAGTCACATTAGTTACCTCAGTCACATTGACGACCCTCAGTTACAATTGTGATCTCAGTCATATTAATTATCTCATTCATATTTGTGGCCCCAGACACATTAATTATCTAAGTCACATTGCCGACCCTCTGTCATATTAATTGTATTTTCTTCTACCATCATAAAATGATTATCAATTAGGTGTATGACTTAGTGTGTATAAGTGACTTCATCCGAAAATCAATAAAACCAAAAAGAAATTAATATTTAATGTGTATTTAAAATAAAAAATAAGTTCTTTCAAAACTCTGTACGCAAATATGAGAGATAAGATATTAAAAATATATTAGGCTTGCCTAACCCTTTATTTTTTTAAAGAAAAATAATGTTCACGTAAATAATAATTTATTTGTTTGTTTGTTTGCTTTATAAGTTGTAAAAGAGGAAAAAGGTTAGGTCAAATTTCTTATTAGTCCAAAAATTAGTAAAGAGAAATAAAAAAATGACTAAAGAGGAATAAACTTAAAATCTCATGATTAAAGTGGAAACAAGTTAAGAGGTAAGGTTTTGTAGGGATTTCTGCAGAAATCATCTCGCATAGCGGAAACACACTTAGATCTCGGGATCGGACTTAAAATGTTTTTCTTGTCACTTTTCCTTCACCGCCGAACTGGATAGCAACAAAAACAGCCTCTACAGTTGCGATAGTTACTGGAATTTGCAATATTGGAAAGCCATACCATACTGTAATTTTCAACGTACCTTTTGGTAGTTTCTGTATAGGAATTAGCCCTATGCAGTCCCAAAAATAGCACATCACTGTTATGAAATTTCGCAACAAGTTGTATAGTTTGTGCTACTCCAAAATAGTCTTGAAACAGCCCGTAAATAGCCCACTGTATTGTTGGAAAAATTGGATCTATGACATTTTTTGCACCATGAAATTAGCCCAAAAACAATCCTGAATCAGCCCTCTATAACACCAAATATTTGCTATAAAACAAAAATTACAGTAGCCTAAAAATCTAAAATCATGATTCAGTGGGCTGGCTGGAAAATTGCCTGTTGTAAATTCTTCAAATCTTCAAATATAATGATTTGGATGGAGGAGGGACATGTCCCTTGGATGGTACCCCATAGGGACATGTCCTCCATTTGTGTGTAACATAGTCCTATGCTCCAAGGAGTGCATAGGAGGGGTACAACCCTTTGGAGGGTTGCACCCCAACCCAAAAGGTGCCCTTGAAGCACCATTCCATGCTTATAAAATGAAGCTTTTATGTTTCTTAATACAAACAGAAAGAAATCCGAATTGCATCCATAAAATTTGAGTCTCATTTTGGTTTTGAGTCAGAGAGAATTCCACCATTACCAAGTTCGAGATCTTGTTAAGGTGTGCCCCTTGAACAAGAGGAATCCGGGATATCCTGGGAGAACATTAGCCACAAAATTTGTAGAGCACCGAGACGGGGCTGATAAGTTCTTAAGGACAGAGAATATTCTCGATCCGAACCACTGCATTTGTCATTATAATAAGGTTTTTCTTATTTTCAAAGTTAGGGTTTTCTCGGGTTTTGCATTTGATTTCTAGATTTTGATTGATGAAAACATGTTAATTTATTATTTAATGACACTAAACCTCTAACAATATTAAGAACTTATCAACTAGTGTTGTTAGATAGTAATTCACATGCTTAGATAAGAAAATTTTCTTGAAAAATAAAGTATGTGCATGAAAAATACACAGGGCGTTCGAACGCCCGACGAACGGTAAGGCTAAAATCTAAAATTTCATAAGAATGTTCGAACGCGTCTTCAAACGCAACACTTTTGCCTAAGAACATTCGAACGCGTCTTCAAACGCAAATCGAACACAAGCCATATGACTTAAAATGGTCTAACTCGTCTTAAACGCGATACGAACATAGACTCTCTGGAATATTTCCGTTTGAACGCATTATCGAACGCTATACGAATGTGAACTCTCTGGAACACATCGTTTGAATGCGTTATCAAACGTAGCACGAACGTACAAACACTGGACATTCTCGTTCGAACGTAGATACGAACGCGACACTAACGAACTAATTCCTGGAATTGTTTCTAAATTGAAAAGACTTAGAATAATATTAACTTAGTAAATCATATACTGAATCACATTAATCATGGTAGTATAGATTTAAGTTATTATTAGGGTGTTCAATTATCACAAGCATACATATAGTGATAAAGTTTAAACTTAATTGTGTGTTGCATAATTGGTTTAGAATTTAAAGTGTGATCAAACACAAGTAATTCCATCCAATATTGATTGACACATACACATATATCTACACATATCGAATATTGTATTGTAAATCATAAGTGTAATACTGAGTTTGAATTGCTAAGAGATTCTATTGAAGAAGTGTTTAAAGGATATGATGTCAAAAAGATGATAAGAGCCTAAGTGGTCAGAGACTTAAGTGGTTACTCCGGATCCCCCCCATCCTCTGGGAATATTCATTTATCTACTTTTCATAAGAAATCTTGGTTGGAAATTCAAGGATTTGTGTTTATTAGTACTACTGTCCAATAGAACAACAAGTGGATACTTGGTATATCACTTGAAACAAGATCATTTGTTGATCGTTGTGCAATTTGTCTTTTGTAGACTTATTGACCCCTGTTTGTTTTCCAGTTACATATGGCTAGCGAAAACATCAAAGTACCGGTCTCTCATGGAGAAAAACTAGAAAAGTTTGGTGGGGCAAACTTCAAACAGTGGTAGAGCAAAATGCTGTTCTATCTGACAACTCTCCAGTTGGCTAACTTCCTTAAAGATCCTCCAGATCCTGTGGAGGGTGAATCGGAAACAACCAAGGAACTGCGAGAATAGACATGGTCTTCTGGAGACTTCCTGTGTAAGAACTACCTTTTGGGTGGTCTTGAAAATACCCTGTACAATGTGTACCAAGGCATGACTTCTGCGAAGATTCTCTGGGAATCTCTCGAGAAGAAATACAAAACCGAAGATTCCAGACAAAAGAAATTTGTCGTGGGTAGGTTCCTGGACTACAAGATGGTAGATTCAAGGATGGTGATGTCTCAGTTGTGAGAACTGCAGTTGATCATTCATGAAATACTGGATGAAGGTATGAAACTCTGTGATACGTTTCAAGTTTGCCACCATAATTGAAAATTTGCCTCCATCATGGAAGGACTTCAGGAGCTATCTGAAACACAAAAAGAAGAATATGAACCTTGAAGACCTTGGAGTTCGATTGAGAATCGAAGAGGACAACAAGAAGTCCGAGAAGGCCAGCTACAAGACTATGGAGTCTTAGACCAACATCGTCGAGGGTGTAAAAGGTAGCAAAAAGAGAACGAACAGTGGAGCTGATTCTTCCCAAGCTAACAAGAAGTTCAAGGGGAAGTGCTACAACTGTGGAAAGAGCGGTCATATGTCAAAGGACTGCAGAAATAAGAAGTCCCAGAACAAGGGCAAGAAAAAGAAAAATGAGGCCCATGTCACTGAAGATGAGCAGCTGACTGATGAGATCTCAGAGATGAACCTATCAGCAGTGGTAACTGAAGCCAACTTGGTTGGGAATCCGAAAGAATGGTGGGTAGACACTTGGGCTACTCCTCATATCTGTGCAGATAGCAAGATGTTTTCCTTGTATCAGAAGGTCGATGGCGGCGATCATCTGACAATGGGAAACTCGTCTACCTCTAGAGTGGTTGGACAAGGCACAGTGGTTCTGAAGATGACATCCATAAACGAGCTTACATTGAAGAATGTATTGCATGTTCCAGATATTCGAAAGAACTTGGTCTTGGGCTCTCTCATTAGCAAGGCTGGTTTTAAGCTTGTGTTTGTTTCTGAAAAGTTTGTAATGACTAAGAATGATGTGTATGTAGGAAATGGATACCTCACGGATGGCATTTTCAAACTCAATGTAATGACTGTCAATCGTGCTATTAATAAAGCTGTAACTTCTGCTTATATTATTGAGTCACAAAGTGTATGGCATGAGAGGTTAGGACATGTTAATTATGATACAATGCGTAAAATGATTAACATGGACCTTATACCTAAATTTGCAATTGATAGCCAACATAAGTGTGAGGCATGTGTTGAAGAAAAAATGCATAGAACATCATTTCATTCCATAGAACGCAGTTCTTAACCTTTAGAACTTGTACACACTGACATGTGTGATATGAATATTGCAAAATAAGAGGCGGTAAAAAGAACTTTGTCACTTTTATCGATGATAGCATAAGATTTTGTTATGTGAATTTGATGAGGAGCAAAGATGAAGCTATTGATAACTTTATACACTATAAGAAGGAAGTTGAGAATCAACTTGGCAAGAAAATCAAAAGAATCAGGAGTGATAGAGGTGGTGAATATGTTTCACCATTCGGTGAATATTGTTCTGTGCACGGAATTATTCACGAAACCATTGCTCCTTATTCCCCTCAACAAAATTGGATTATTGAGCGTGAAAACCGAACGTTGAAGAAAATGATGAACGCTATGTTGACAAGTTCTGGTTTACCCCAGAACTTGTGGGGGGGAAGCCTTGCTTTCCGTGAACTATGTTCTAAACAAGCTTCCTCACAGAAGATTGGACAAGACACCATATGAGTTGTGAAAAGGGTCATGTACCTTCCTACAAATGCCTAAAAGTGTGGGGGTGTCTTGCCAAAGTAATGGTTCCTAAACCTAAGAAGGTTAGAATAGGACCCAAAACCGTTGATTGTATTTTCATTGGATATGCTCGCAACAGTAGTATGTATCGATTCTTGGTACACAAGTATGAGATTCCGAACATCAATTCAAATATGATAATTGTGTCAAGGAATGTGATATTTTTTAAGAGACGTTTCCTTGTAAGGAAAGACAAAGAACAGAGTCTCTCAAAATAACAATTGATACTGTCAAAGACAGTGATCAGATTCACCAAGAATCAGATCAACGTGCAAATGTTGAGACAATCGAACCTAGACGTAGAAAAAGAGCTGGAACGTCTAAGTTGTTTGGTCCCGATTTTCTGACATACTTGTTAGAAAATGAGCCTCAAAGCTATAAAGAAGTTATGTCTTCTCCGGAGGTACCTCTGTGGAAAGAGGCTATTAACAGTGAGATTGATTAAATCCTATAGATTCATACTTGGGAGTTGGTTGATCTTCCTCTAGGTTGTAAGCCACTGGGCTACAAATGGATATTCAAACGGAAGATGAAAATAGATGGATCAATAGATAAGTACAAGGCAAGACTTGTTATAAAAGGTTATAGACAAATGGAAGGCCTTGATTACTTTGACACCTATTCACCAGTGACTCGTATCACATCGATAAGAATGCTCATAGCCATAGCAGCTATATTTGGTCTTGAAATACATCAAATGGATGTAAAGAATGCATTATTGAAAGGTGAATTGGATGAAGAGATTTACATGGAACAACCATAAGGGTTTAATGTTCCTGGATAAGAACAAAATGTGTGTAAACTTGTAAAATCCTTGTACGGATTAAAACAAGCACCTAAACAATGGCATGAGAAATTTGACAAAGAGATGTTGTCAAGTGGGTTCAAAACCAATGAGTGTGATAAGTGTGTGTACACCAAATCAACTAAAAAAGGATATGTCATTGTGTGTCTCTATGTAGACGAGATGCTGATAATTAGTAGTAATCATGAACTAATTCAGTCTACCAAGAAAATATTATCCATCAAATTTGATATGAAAGATTTGGGAGTAGCTAACCTAACTCTTCATCTATCAAAGAATACTGGCTCAAGCATATCGCAATGAGAGTACTCGAGAATCATCGGAAGTCTGATGTATCTCACGAATTGCACACGACCTGATATCGCTCAAGGTGTGAACAGGCTTAGCAGATATATGAGCAATCCAGGACATAACCACTGGAAAGCCATAGTAAGAGTTTTGAGGTATCTGAGAGACACTTCAAAATATGGGCTACATTACGAGAGATATCGTGCTGTTCTAGAGTGATACAGTGATGCTAACTGGATATCTGATACAGTGGATTCCAAATCTATGAGTGGATTTATTTTCACACTTGGTAATGCAGCCGTGTCATGGAAATCCTCGAGGCAAACTTGTATTGCCCGGTCTACTATGGAATCAGAGTTCATAGCATTAGATAAAATGGCGGAAGAATCAGAATGGCTTAGAAACTTCCTGGAGGATATTCCTAGTTGACCCAAACCGGTGCCAGCGATTAGCATACATTGTGATAGCCAATCGGCTATTGGGAGAGCCCAAAATACAATGTATAATGGTAAATCTTGACACATACGTCGGAGACATAATACCATATGTCAACTGCTCTCAAGTGGCATAATATCGATCGATTATGTTAAGTCGAAGGAAAACCTTGCGGATCCACTAACTAAAGGTTTACCTCGAGAGCAAGTTGAGAAGTCATCGATGGGAATGGGCTTGAAGCCTATAATCTAAGAATTTTCACTGTGGAAACCCAACCTAGCTGACTGGAGATCCCAAGATCTAGGTTCAAAAGGGACAACAGAAACTTTGTGCAATTCAAAACAAGCACTTAAGAGTTTTGTACTCTTTCCCATTCCGATAATGACGCAGAGTGCTATCTGTCAAGGTTAGGATAAACTAAGGCTTTTAATGATCACTATATTAGGAGATAAGTCCTAATGAGGGTAAAGGCAGATTACCTCTTCATAGTAGATCACCTATTTCAAGTAAGAAGTGAGGTCGCTTCCATGGGAACTTTTAAAGGCAGGTTACCTTAAAGTACTAGATGAATCCAGGACCGCTGTTCAGGGCTGAAATGAACACAACCGTAGAACGGGAAATGGTCGAAGTAAAGCTGTGTGTTGGCAGTTGTATTGGTTTACACCGACGGCAGAACAGTTCAAGACTATAGGTCACTGGTTTGCCAAGTAAATCCGATTGTCATTCACTAGGAAAGGTTCAAGGCGAAAGCTACCTATTTCGATGCAGCTTTAGTTCACAGAAACTCTCTCAAGTGTCTGCATGAATATTTGAAGAACTGTGGGGGATTGTTGTAAATTCTTCAAATATTCAAATATAATGATTTGGATGGAGGAGGGACATGTCCCTTGGATGGTACCCCATAGGGACATGTCCTCCATTTGTGTGTAACATAGTCATATGCTCCAAGGGGTGCATAGGAGGGGTACAACCATTTGGAGGGTTGTGTTGGACATATATGACCCATAACATCACTATTTGTATAGAACATAATGTTGTTTTACAAATTAACTATGTGACAAGGGAAATTGCTATTTGATCATTTGTAATTGGATTACTTGGATATGTAAATGATAAAAGTCCATATGATTAGTACCGGATTAATAAGATATGAGACAATATTAATCCACGTAAGGTTTAATCATTAAATATCCATAGTCGTAGTATTATCGAGACTGAACATCGATAATGCGGAATATGCTACTATTACACTTGTGTGTGTTATGGAAGCGTAACAGCATAGTTCTCATATATTTGGGTATTGGATACTCATGCAAGTGTAATAGGAGGTTCTGTTTACCGATGTACGGAAATAGCTTCGCTCTGGATAGACCCATCGGAATCTCATTGGTAGTATGACTATGTGTCTATGGGAATCTGAATCAAAGTAGGTGTATTTGGTCTTAACTTGAGACTTTCATTGCTAATACTTGCGACAATCAATATAATTTAGTTTTGGTTATCCAGGGTTTTAATAGATTCTGTGTACGCCTCTTCTGGGTATACTGAGAATAGTAGTGTATTGGATGTGATGTCAAGATGGAAGTATCACTTCAGTCATATGGAGATGATGATCACGCTGGGATACAGAACTGGTACTCTAAGTGCTATAGCCATCGGGGAAGTATGACTAGGTCATGACTTTCCAATCATAAAAAGATTAGTTGCTAGTGATCCGATAGATGCTTCGTACGGGGCACACACAACTCCAGCCCTAGGCCTAGCATGTGACATCTGATACTGGATCGTAATGCACAATACTACGTATACTACGCCTGACAAAGATCTTATATTCCGTAGAAGAATATTTATTGAGAATTGGGTAGGCACGGTGCCTTGCTAGAGGCCAACCATGTCTTGTAAATCGGTAAGTACGTGGTACCGGGTACACACCTATTCAGATAGTTCAATGACCGTATTTACTGCCAACATATCCAGAGATCTCTTGGGTCGCATCCCAAAGATTCACCGATGATATTTGACTCGAACAATATTAATCTGGGATTAATTAAGAGAGATAAAATTAATCTGGGATTAATTATGGCAATAAATTAATCTGGGATTAATTACCAAAGAGAAAATTAATCTGGGATTAATTGCATCGATAATTTATTTGTGATTAAATTCGCCTAGAAGAGAGAACGCGATTAATTTGGAATTAATCGGTAAAGTAAATTTAATAGTTAAAAGGGATTTTACTATTTAATTTATTTAATTGGGTTAAAATAATATATTAGATATATAAATTGAAATTGGAATTCAATGCTGAATTAAATTGGATTTTAATTCAAATGAACGAATTAATTTAGAATTAATTCGCGAGCGACTTCCGTAATAATTTTACTGGGTATTATTATTTAATTAAATTAGATTTAATTCCGTCGTGACGGAAAATTCGTTTAATCGGATTAAACAAATCCGAGCCCAAAGTGTGTTGTGTAAGCCAACTAGATTTGGAATTAAATGGGTGAGACCCATGATTTACATCAATTGTCAACAATTGATAGAAGTGGTTGGCAATAGTGTTTGAATTTTATCTTTAAACACTCAACACAAAAGTCAAAGACTACTAATGAACTTTTGGAAATTTTCATTTTTACTCTCTCATTGGCCGATAGAAAGGCCACTGTCTTCTCTTGTTTTTTTTTGGCCGAAAGGAAAAAGGAATTTAGCCTCTGACTTTTGAAATTTTGGCTAAAATGGCCTTTGATTCTTTTTGACAAAAAGAAAAAGCAATTGGTTTATTTCTCTTTGATATTGGCCGAATGGCCTTTGAGTTGTGAGTTTGGACGAATGGCCTTATTTCACTTAAACCGATTGCTTCCCTCTCTCTTGGGCGAATTTTCTTCTCCTTGGGAGATAAATTTTTTTCCATTTTTTTTCTTGCTAGCACAAAAAAGAGTCAAGTGAAGGTGATAGGGATACTCACCCATGAGCTTCGAAGCTTCAACATCCATGGAATTTTGAAATCCTAAATCCGATCAATGTAAGTATTCTGCAACTCTCTTGATTAATTCACACAATAATCACGCTTAGAGATCCCGTGGCATGTCTATGACACTAACAGGTTGCACCCCAACACAAAGGGTGCCCTTGAGGCACCATTACATGCTTATAAAAGGAAGCTTTTATGTTCCTTAATACAAACAGAAAGAAATCCGAATTGCATCCATAAATTTTGAGTCTCATTTTGGTTTTGAGTCAGATAGAGAATTCCACAATTACGAAGTTCGAGATCTTGTTAAGGTGTGCCCCATGAACAAGAGGAATTCAGATTATCCTGGGAGAATATTAGCCATAAAATCGTAGAGCACCGAGACGGGGCTGATAAGTTCTTAAGGACAGAGAATCTTCTCGATCCGGACCACTGCATTTGTCATTATAATAAGGTTTTTCTTATTTTCAAAGTTTTAGGGTTTTCTAGGGTTTTGCATTTGATTTTCTGGATTTGATTGATGAAAGCATGTTAATTTATTATTTAATGACACTAAACCTCTAACATTGCCCACTGCGGTGAGCAATGGAAGAAGAAATAAAAAGGTTTTTCAATCGGCCTTTCGTGTTATGTCTCGTCACCAAGGGATCAGAGTGTAGGCTCTCAAGAACTCAAAATATTTTCTCTAAAATCTCTAGAAATAAAATACAACTTTCTTTTTTTACTCTCTGTAGAAGAAGATGAAGATTTTGGTGGTTATGATTTTCTTTTAATTACCCTTGTAATAATCATGTACTTTTGAAAATTTTAAACTACTTAATACATTTTTCGTGTATGATTAAAATTATTCATTAATAATTTTAACATAATAATTAGTTACAAATATGAGTCCATAATTAAACTATCCAATTATATTATGGTTTCATATTGTGTATCGAACTAGAACTGTGTAACATCCCCAATGCGGAGATGTTACCGGCAGGTGATGGATCATCACCACCACTCTGAGGCTTTGACCATTTCTAACTTTTTATACTATGTTACTATAAAAAAACATTTATTAAACCAATTCATGAGCCAATTAGTGCTATATGAACATATTACTGACTTTAAATAAATTCTTATATTTCATTTAAATAACATCATATACATTCGGACTTGATTAAAGCTGACATACATGCATTTTATCTAAATACGGACAATAAACTTAGCATGACATACCCATACTCTAGTGACTACAGTAACTCAATTCCTCGATCTCAGGCTCATATTCGGCTATGGCTCACCATATAAAGCTACCTGTAAACAAACTGTTGTGTTTAGGGGGTCAGATCATTTGAACGACCTGGTGAGTGGATACTAAAAATACCAAATCAATAAGAAAAATTCTAAAACATGTCCATAAACTATTTTTCATGCATGTATCATCAAAAACATATCAAGTGCTCAATGCCTAAGTCGTGCATAAAGAGTGAGCGAGGAACGAACGATCCCTTGACAAGGTAAAGGGTCAATCCATTTCTGATGGACGAGATCCTAAACAAGCACCTTAGCGGAAACATATGATGATTCATAAAAAACATAAAAGCATACAACAAGCATCGGGGCAGAAACATATCATCAATCGAGCATCTCCGCAGAAACATATAGATAATTTAGGAACATGAAAGAATTGAACAAGCGCTGAGACAGAAATATTTAATCATTATGCATATTCTTTATAAATTTAAAAACCTCAAACAAATAAAACTCCAAAACTTGAAACATTTTAAATTACAAGTCAAGAAAACATAAAATAAAGTATCCACTCATAGATTGATAACTATTGCCAATGATCCTGGATGTGACTGAAGTGGTCCATGTGGAAAAGCTAGCCCGTCCTGTATTCGAGTATGGTTCGCATATATAAATTAGAATCTAATCATGGTCATGGATGTAGTGGATGCTCATGCATGTTGCATACGTGTCGGGATAACTAACGTGCTAACGAACTTTAACATCTTAGGGCGAAAATGAAATGGAATGAAACTGGTCTTGCTCCGTGTCGCAACTCCATATCTTGAGCACCGCGACACTCATACGATCAGACTCAAACAAAGTGCATTTCATGTTTTGTGTCACGACGCCAGGTGTTGTGCATCACGACTTCCACACGACCGACCCGAGGCTTCCATATGACCGACACAAGTCTTCCACACAACCAACCCGAGCCTTCTATATGACCGACCCAAGTCTTCCACATGAACGACTCAAGATAGAGGGTATTTTCATGTTCAACGTGACTCCCACATGTATCGACTCGAGGTTAATGGTATTTTCATGTTTAGCGTGACTCTCACACTTCACTGACTCGAGGTAAAAGGTATTTTCATGTTCAGTGTGACTCCCACACGCACTGACCCGAGGTAGAGGGTATTTTCATGTTCAGCATAACTCCCATAACCACAGAGCCGAGGTAAAGGGTATTTTCATATTCAGCGTCGCGATGCTAGACCATACACGTCACGACGCTAACCCGATCTTAGAGCCAAATACCAGTTCTCCATTATCACTGCCCAAATCAATTCCAACACTACCATCACACTAACACCTTCACATAAGCATTTCTCTAACTACAACATGTCTAGAATATCACCCAACACAAAGCATAATTTCTCCCATCACATTCATACACATAAAGACTTTATTCCATGCTAATACATCAAGACACTTCTCAAAATGCATGATAACAACACCATCAAAGCCAATTAAACAAATCCAATCCCTTAGGGTATGCATGATGCCAATTTAGGGGTTCATTTTCTTTGTCCAAAATTGAAAAATGAAAGGATGAAAAGAGAAATGAAGCTTACCATGTTTGGAAATTTGCTTGGATGGATCAAGAATGACTTGAAAATGAAGATAAGAGGAAGAGAAGAAGCATGAGATCCTCCACTCTTGTCTTTGCTCCCCTCATTTTTATGCTTGAAAAGAGATGAATGAATAGTCCCATATTTATAGGAAGAGGGCTGATTTTTTTGTAATGAAATGAAATGCTAAAGTTATGCCACATCAGTCAATTCTAGACCATTCTCGAAATTTAATGTAGCATCCATGGTAATCATGATTTTTGATTTGCTTCTGATTCAAATTGAAAAATTTCCAAAGTGGAAGTTGTAGGTCTCGGTCTTATATTTTCGACGATATAAAATTAATAAAAATCAGAGATCGTATGAAAAGGTTAGGGCTTAAATACTAAAGGTTGTCAGGAATAAAATCGGAAATAAATTTCGTATCAGGACTGCAAGGGATTATCGAAGGTCCGTAATGTAATTCCACTAGTACATTCATGTTTGAGCATGAGTTATAACATGTATTATACCACATACAACATAGTAGTTTTCGGAACAACCGGGGTGTTATATTTTCTCCCCATTTAAATAGGATTCATCCTCGAATCCCCTTTAGGATTGAAACCATAAGTCGCTGGATTCACACGCTATTTCCTAGGACACCAACTTTTAACTAACTACATGCTCATTATCAACCTTATTTTATCAATTATATTAAATTACTTTCTAACGGTCCCTCATACGCTATCATTATACCAAATGACGATGTGATCACCATGTTGGACCTTATATACCATGACTTGGAAATCATAACTTACTACTTGGCTAGTAAACATAAAACTTTTCATCTTACCTTAACATCTGATTTTTATATATAATACATTTTTCCATGCTCGCACATACTGCACCAAAGTCTGTGAGCTTCAGTGAATAACCCCTCGAATTCTTGACTGAGAGGTAATTCTTCGTTTTCATTCCATGAAATTTCTTTTGAACACACTATACAACCATCATGCTACAACTATCTTCATGCATCAAAGAAACCCCATGTCTAAACCTTTTGTTATGATCAACATTCCCTAAATCAATTATCTATGTGAGCTATAAGTTCTAAATCCAATACTATATTCATGACCTACCGTCTCATACATCTTTGTTATTTCTTGCTTAAACCTCTTATATCCCTTACCATGACAACATTAATTCTTAAATATCACTTGGGACTTATTTTACAATTCATGTTTAATGAATCACTATTTTACATGTACTACAACCAATGATTTTTGTTTCTCTTGACTTTGAGTATACCTCAGGTTCTTCTTAGCTGGTACTTCTGAGTCCCTAGAAATTCTAGTGTTCTTTACGGTTATGATTTTTCATATCCTACTTCCAAAGTTGACCTTTATGATGTATTTTGACATATCAGACTTATTTTTATGCTTTAGGACGTTAGATGATTGTTATTACAATTATTTCATGAAATTTTATGTTTCAAGATATGTTTGAAAAAGAAATATTTTCAAAGTATGATTTTATGATTTTTGAGGCATGAGGGAAAAACCCACCTCAGTATGTAACTTGTTACAGACCTGGAATTGACAGATGACATGTGCACATGTAGAGGACTGGGGGGACGGCGAAACGTAATGCCCCCAAATCCTAGTTCAGGGCTAGGGATGACAGATGTCCCTAGATCCTAGTTTCAAAGCTTGGAGGGTAGCATAGATTCACACCCCCAGTTCTAGTTCAGTGGCTGGGGGGAAGGCGATATGTAACGCCCCAAGACCACTAGTTTTAGGGATAGATAGTGGCATGCTTTGGGGGACAGCGATACTAACACCCCAAAGTCATGGATTTGCACTTCTGGCTCTAGTTAGGCGTATGGAGGGACGGCGATACGTAACGCTGATGATTGGTAAATATATCACTATTTCCCACTTATTTGACCTAATATTTTGTATAGTTTCTTAGGTTTTATGAATGTTTTGATGTGTTTTGTGTTATTTTGTAGATAAATAAAGTTACAAGACTTACTGGAAGCAATTCAATGCCAAAACAGTGAAAAACGGACAAAAGGGCAAAATTACCTTTTGGGCGTCACAACGCGTAAGCCCTCTGCGTCGTGACTGCTAACGTGCATCGGGTTCTGCTAAAATACGTCGGGCACGTGTCACAATCACATGCTGCCGACAATCACCATCATTTGCTAAAATGTGCCTGCCACGTGTCAACACCACAATGAATCATGCTAACGTGCGCCAGACAAGTGTCGTCATCCCATGCTACCGACACTAATAATTCAGCTGCCGACGAAAGTGTGACATGTGTCACCATCTCCGCAAAAGCCGTGCCACATGGTAGAAATCTACGGCGCGTCGTGACGCGTAAAGTTGTGCACATCGCGACACGTGGAGCCTATTGGTGCCTATAAATTCAGCCGAATTTCATTTGAATTTTCATACATTCCTAGAGTTCCTAATATGGGACTAAAGTTTGTATCTTGTTTGTTTAAGTTTTTGTAATTTAAATTAAGTATTTTTATTTATTTATTTACTTTCAGCACTTTTAATTATGCACTTTTACTTTTAGCACTTTTAGTTAAGCAATTTTACTTTCAGTAATTTATTTTATTTATTTACTTTTTATTTATCTTATGTTCAGTAGTTAATTTACTGCTGGGTTAGGGTAAAGCTTTTTACTTTTATAATTTAGATTAATCTCAATCAATTATAATATGTAAATTATCTAAAAACCTGACTTAATTAGATACCGCCTTATTGGTCGGTTGGAGTTAATTAAATTGATTTTAACCTGACTTAATGGGATACCGCCTATCTGGTCGGTTGGAATTAATTAAATCTGACTTAATCAGGATACCGCCTATATGGTCGGTTGGTAATTATCACGTAAATTTATATATTATAATAAGGGAGAATTCTAAATTAGAAATAGTAAAGGTAGATTAATCTCACTTAATTTATAATATGGAAATTGTAATTTAATAATATGGATTAAAAGTTGATATCGCGATAATGGCTAGTTTTAATTAAGTATAATAATGTGACACCGCTTATAGGTCGGTCTTTAGGTGACAGATGATTACCGCCTATATGGCTGGTTTATGGATAAATAATAACACCACCTTTATGGCTGGTCCAACTTAATTGGGTAACACTGACAATTTCCATATTATAATAAAGTGAGATTTCTAAAAGTGGATCTCCTAACCCCAGTATTTTATTTTTATTCTAGGGAAGTGATGAAACACAATATTAACATACTTAATAATTGATTTAATTATATTATGGGTAAAATCTTAGTTTGTTTATTGAATCTTAAGCTTAATGCTTCTTGTTGCCTGATCACCAATAAGATTGATGTGGTAAACTTAAAATGAACTTGGAAATGGGATTTTAGGTTTTAGCCTTAGATTCAATAGCCCACGATCTTCCTTGAGGATAGATAACCCTTTAATAGATTTCCTTACAGGATAGACATATACCTGTCAGGCGGGGGTAGCCACAATTGGAACTTATACTTAATAAATTCAGGTAACTTGGTTAACATAGAAATATGATTAATTGGGTTATTTGGGTGTTTGCATTTGACCATCGATAGAGACTTATACATAACTTCGTGTTTCAGGTTAGCAAACTGATTTATTATACATATATAAGAGAATCAATTCATCATTAGAATAATATTGTGTGGAATCACAACCCTAGATATTTTTTCTTTTGTTTATTTTCCTTAGTATTTTCTTTTGTTTATTTTATTTATTTAATCAACAAATCCACATTCAACCAACCAATCAAGCGATCAATCTCTTCTCTCTTAATTAGATACTTGTAAATAAATAATATCAATAATTAATAACAACAGTAGAAATTAAGTCCTTGTGGGATCGATATTTTTATACTACTTGAATAATACGTGTGCTTGTGTTATACGCGTGTGATTACGCCGATCAAGTTTTTGGCGCCGTTTCCGGGGACTTATTTTTCTTGAGTTATTAATTTTGAAGCTATCTAATTTTCTTTATTTTTATCTATAATTTTTATTTCCTTCTTTTATTTTTCAGGTGGTTGACATGGATCTTCGTTGGGAGATTACAAGATTACGAGCTTTACTAGAAGAAGATACACCCCAAATCAGGGAGCACTGGAGTGACAAAGTTTAAAAAGGTGGCACAAGCACTGAACGAGACAAAATTATTTTCACCATTTTACCGTTGGAAGAGACCCTTCAAAAGCAACGCTCACGAGATTATCTTTAATCGGACGTCCAAAACCACGCTGAAACCTCCTTGATAGATGGAATTCAGTCACGTCTGGCTGAAGACGAAAAATTTAGTGCTAGTAGGGAGGCAACCCATGCAATTTTTTGTAATTTTTGTTTTCATATATTGTGTATACATGTTGTAGAAATTTTAATTTTGTGTGATATTTTTAGGGAAAAGCACAACAGAGCATTTAAGGCACAACAAAACATGAAGGAATGGTGTTTGGCAATCACAAAGAAAAGAGCTAACTCATTAGTGATGGCCGAGTAAAGAATGAATTCTCGAGACGCATCCTAATAAAATTATATACCAAACGAGTGGCATATTGCGTACACAATTCTGTTGCCTTAATAATTGCTTTGATTTACTTTTTTGTTGTAATTATCTTTATTTTCGCAGATAGGATCCAGACTTTTTGACCTTTAACGATTTCTTATATTGTTTAGCTAAGAATCGTCCTTGGGAAGATACTAGTGCCATTATTACTCACCCTTTTCAGGTTCTATTAATTCAACTCATCATTGCACTCTTGAAGGCATCCAGATTTGAGAAAGAAACATAAAAAATGGAAGCTATTTCAAGAAGACGAGTTGTAAATATCTGTGTGTTTTGCGATACTAGTGTTGGTTCTAAACCAGAATTCGTAGCATGAACACATGAATTGGGCAGAGTCATAGCTGGAAGGAATATGAACTTAGTATATGACGGTGTCAATCTTGGACTAATGAGGTGTAAGTGTTCCTAGAACATGCCAAGATCGTCTAAGAGTGATTTGTGTGTGAATAAAATCAAAAGAGTTGCGGAAAATACTCACATTGATCGGATGAGTTCAAAACTTTTTATGCATTTCGGTGGAAGCTCCGAGTCCTTCTTGAGTGTTTCCAACATTTGGGTGAGTTTCCCTATCACCTTGATTCACTCCTTTAAGTGCTAGCTTGAAACAAATTGAAAGATATTTTTTCCCCTCCAAGGTTCATGGTTCACGGTTTTGAGAGAGAAGAGGGGATATTGTTTTTCAAGTTCTAAACTTGTTACAAAAAGTTGACTTCTTAAATTGACTTAAGTGTGTTGTGTAAGTTAAATGAATTACATTTAATAAAGCCAACCACCTCCATCACACTTATGACTACTTGATGTAAGTCAAATGTCAAGTTGATGTAAGTTGATGGGCCCCACTTTAAATTCAAAATTCAAGTGGGTTTGCTCAACACATTTCGGGCTCGGGTTCATTTAATCTGATTAAACGAATTTTCCGTTGCGACTTAATTAAATCCAATTTAATTAAATAATAATGCCTAGCAAAATTATTACGGAAGTCGCTTACGAATTAATTCCAAATTAATTCATTCGCACGAATTAATTCCAAATAATTCATTCGCACGAATTAATTCCAATTTTAATTCTGCATTGAAATCTGATTTCAATTAATATATCTAATATATTATTTTAGCCCAATTAAATAAATTAAATATTAAAATCTAATTTCACTATTAAATTTACTTTACCAATTAATTCTAAATTAATCACGTTCTCTCTTCTCGATGAATTGAATCCCAGATAAATTCTCGTCGCAATTAATCCCAAATTAATTCGTTATCTTTTAATTAATCCCAGATTTAATTCATTGACGTAATTAATCCCAGATTAATTTTCTCTTTCATAATTAATCCCAGATTAATTTTCTGTTCGAGTCAAATCTCAACGGTGAATCTTCGGGAAGCGACCCAATAGATCCCTGGATATGTTGGCAGTAAATACGGTCATCGGACTATTAGAATACGTGCATACCCGGTACCATGTTCTCACCGATTTACAAGACATGGTCGGCTTCTAGCAAAGCACCGTGCCTACCCAATTGTAGTGTATTGGGTGTGATGTCAAGATGGAAGTATCACTCCAGTCATAGTGGAGATGATGATCACGTATGATACGGAACCGGTGCTCTTATATGCTGCAGCTATCGGGATATTATGACTAGATCATGTTTATCCAATTATAGAGACTAGCTACCAGAGATCCGATATGTGCTTCGTACGGGGCATACACAATTCCAGCCCCAGGCCTTGCACGTGACATCCGATACTGGATCGCAATACACAATACTACGTATACTACGCCTGATAAAGATTACATATTCCTTTAAGAATATTTCTGGAGAATTGGGTAGGCATGGTGCTTTGCTAGAAGCCAACCATGTCTTGTAAATCGGTAAAAACGTAGTACTAGGTACGTACGTGTTCGGATAGTCCGACTACCGGGGATCTCATGGGTCGCTTCCCGAAGATTCACTGATGACGTATGACTCGCACTTTATTAATCTGGGATTAATTATAAGAGAGAGAAAATTAATTTAGGATTAATTATGGAGATATTTTATCTGGGATAAAATATTATTTAAAGAGAGAGAACGATTATTTTGGAATTAATCGATAAAATAATATATTCGATATATTATACGAAATTGGATTTCGACGCGGAGTTAAAATTAGATTTTAATTCGGGCGAACGAGTTAATTTAGAATTAATTTGTTAGCGACGTGAATAGTAATTTTGCTAGGCATAATTATTTAATTAAATTTGATTTAATTACGTCGCAATGGAAAATTCGTTAATTCGGAAAATTCGTTATTCGGAAAATTCGTTAATTCGGGAGTGTTTGCGGGAAAACTCGTATTTTGAATCAAGTGGGGCCCACTTGTCATATCAAGTCACATCACTTGTCTTTCACCTCACTTTATGGTTGATGGAAGTTGATGGGATTTGATGGTTGCTTACCAAACACTCAAGCTTGAAAAGTTGAAAGACATTTACCTTTTTTTTGGAATTTTGGTCTATGTTTTGAATTTTTTGGAAAATCATAGACAACTTTTCACAACTCATTCTCTCTTTCCTCTTTGCCTTGGGCGTGACCATCTTCATCTCTCCTCTTTGCTTCTCCTTTGCCGAGAACAACCATGAAGAACAAGGGAATTTTATGGCAAAATTTCCAATGTGCTAGCACACATTAGGAGTCTTACGAAGGTGATAGGGAAACCCATTAATGAGCATGGATTGCACACTCAAGCTTGGATCTTGACCGAATCATGGAGCACAAAAATGGAAGCCAAAGCCGTGAGCCTTCATGGAAGAAAAGCTTGAAGATTTTATTGTTCCTCGCATCGCAAAAGCCGATCATTGTAAGTGTGATTCCGCCATACTTCTTTTGACTATTCACACATGTTTCTATGCTTGAATTGATCTTGGGACTAACCTAGAAACCCAACAATGGTATCAGAGCCATTTTGAGCATGAAATATAATTAGGGTAAAATTGGGTAAAAATGATTTGAGCATGTTTTGATGAAATTGATTGTTGGAATATGCTTGAATGATGATAACATAGTGTTATGCATGATCAATTTGATGAAAATTGAAATGGATGAATTTTCCCCAAATTGTTTGGTTTGGCCGAAACTTATGATTGCCCTAATGTCATGGTGATTTTGTTTTTTGAATCATTGGATGAGTTTGAATGACTTGGGAAATGTTAATTTGAGATTTAATTGGATTGAATTTGGAATTGGACATTAAATCCCTAATTACCGTGACTTTGAAGCATGGAAAATGATTGATTTTTTGATTCAATTGTGTTGGACATAAGTTGATGATAATAAGCATAATTAATTGAGTAAATTGGTGTTTTGGAAATATTAATTTGGTTAATTAATTATGGCTATACACTTTAGATTAATTAATTGTGAAATTTGGAATTTTGTAATTTAATTAATTGAGCCAAATTTGGAATTGGGCTTTTAAAGTTGTATTTGGGCTTAATGGACTTGGTTGTGCCAAGTTTGGTTTAGGCTAATTGGTTGGATCCAATTGGGCCCAAAACCATATCCATAAAGTCCAAATATAATTAAATGGACCTTTAATTTTAATTGGGCCTAAATTGGTTTATTGGCAAATAAGGGTGATTCCTTAAATGGGCTTTGGTATTTGGGTTTGACCCATATTGACCAAAGTCCATGCCTTATGAAATTAATGGAAAGCCCATTGGACTTTAATTAAATTAACATTGGATGTTAATTGGGCTTTGAGACCCGTAATGATTAGATTTAGAATCTAAGTCGTAAAGGCACATTAAAAAGTGTAAATATTTAATTTAGAATTAAATATAGAATTAGTATTAAATACAAATTAAATTAGATTTAATATTATAGTTTAATATAATTCAAGAATTCGTACTTTGAGTACTTATTCGTAAAACGAGATGGACTCACGCAAAATCAAATCGTTGTTTGAACATTGGATTGTCATTAATTTCAGATTAATTAATTGGATTAGATTGATTGATAACATGTTTTGTGTGAATACATGGATGCGATGTATGAATAATGTATATCAGATGGACATTAGATGGGTGAGGGCAATTTTGGAAATTGTTGTAATAAATTTAGAATTTATTAATTGGACCTGCGTGTCCAGCCTATTACCTCTTGACTCTTTGTATTTCTCTTCTCATCTATTCCCCTCAATGTAAATGAGGTTTCTCTAGAAGTGTTATGTAATTGGGTAGAATTAATATTTATGCTAGCGGGAGAGAGGAAAGTGAGAGATTTGTTCTAGGAAAAAAATGTGTTAAGTATCCATCCGCATATCATTATTATTTTATCTATACGCGCCTTATTATGTTTTTTAGAATGCATGTTTAAGGGTGTATGATGATGAGACCTAACAAAGATAATTAATTGGTTGCCAATTACATGAAAAACCCTCACAACATATTAATCGTTTTTCCTTCCATTGAATGATTCATTCTCAAGATCCAAGATTGGCACTGGTTTGTTGGCCAAAGTCAAGACCTTTGTCCATCGCGGATGTGTTTGAATCATGAAGGCTTTGTTCCATATCGGTGTCTTGTCCAAGTTGTGATTTGTTGGCCAAAGACAATATCACTTCTTGTCCATCGACATCGATTACGAAGCTTTCCATGGTCAATGGGTTCCGCTTAACTGGGATCATTAAGTTTGTCGTGCCAAAGCCAAGGCTTAGTTGATTCAGAGGAAAAAGATTAGGGAATATATTGGATATATTGACATATATAAGATATATGTTTCGGACTTAGATGTCCACCTACTAGATCTAGGAATTGGATGAGATCCAATTGATCTTAGAGATCTACCTAGTTAATTATCATACAATTTGTTGGCCAAAGTCAAGATTGTGTGTTATTTAACGGGATCCTAGCCCACTAGGAAACAAGGTTTCCCGAGTACTCCACAGAGGGTTAGAGGCTCGCCGAAAAATAGTGGGGGGCAAGTATGAAATTTGCAATATTCGTTTAGTTACTTGCCAATACGCTCTCATTCAAATTTTTCGTCAATATAAATTAATATATTAGTTGGACTAATATTTAATCGTTCTTTTAATAAAACAGTTGGACTGTTGATGAGTGGTAAATCTATCACTATTTCCCACTCATTTAACCTAATATTTTGTATATTTTCTTGAGTTTTGTGAATATTTTGATGTGTTTTGTGTTATTTTGTAGATAAATAAAGTTTCAGGACATTCTGGAGGTGATTTGGAGCAAAACAGTGAAAATTAGACGAAAAGGGCAAAATGGTCATTTCGCGTGTCGTGACGCGCAAGCCTTTGGCGTCACGATGCTTAACGTGCGCCGGGCCCACAAATCAGAATCTGAGAAAAGTTTGACTTTGCTAACGTGCGCTGTGCCACGTGTCACCATCACACGTGCGCCGTGCCACGTGTCATCATCCTACGGTGCCGATAGTCACCATCGCCACGTGTCACTCCACCTGTCAGCCACGTCATCGTCCACATCATCAGTTAACCGAGTCAACGTGCCACCTCACCGCCACGTCATCATCAGCCAATCACGAAGTGCCACATGTGGCAATTTTATGGTGCCGACAGTCACTTTGCCACGTGTCGCCACGTCAGCGCCACATCAACATCAATCATTGACTCACTTATCCCTATCTGACACATGGCGGATAAGAATCTTAATCGGCCAATCAGAAGCCACCACGTGTCACAATAATTGAGCTCCAACCACCTTGCCACGTGTCACCTTATCACCTTATCCAGAATCGCCACGTCTCATCACCTCAGCATGCCACAACCAAAAGAAGCTGGCGTCGCGACACCCAAAGCCTACCGAGGCCTATAAATTCAGCTCGATGTTTCAGTTTCAAATGTACCTTCCTCTCTGAATTCTCTGATGTAAATATGGAGTTTTCTATCTAGTTTCTTTTAGTTTTTAGTTTTGTAAATAATTTTAATTACGTTTTGTAATAATAGTAATTTACTTTCTTACTTTTTACAGTTTTTACTATTCACCATGAGGAGGTAACTTCCCCAGCTAGGGTGAAAGGTAATTCTTTTACTATTACTATTTAGATTAATCTCTCTTAAATATAATATATTTACTATTTAAAATATTGACTTAAAAATGATACCGCCAGATTGGTCGGTTGGTAATTCATTTTAATGTGGTTTAAACCTGAATAATCAATGATACCGTCAGATTTGTCGGTTGGTAATTAAATTTTCTTACCGCCTATATGGCAGGTTTATTTTGGTTCCGCCTTTATGGCTGGTTGGACCTAATTTGACTTAATCAGGTTACCGCCTATATGGCTGGTTGGTTAAATAATCACAAGTTAATATATTATATTAAGGGAGATATCTAAATAGTAATTAGTCAAAGTTGATCATTTTACCTTAGCATTTTATTTTATTGTAATTTACTTTTAAGTTTTTACTTTATGGTTTTTACTTTTCAGCATTTTTACTTTATGTCTTTTACTTTTAAGTTTTTACTAGCCCTAGTTATGTGTTAATTATCTGGGGTTGTGATGAATTCTAATATCACCGGTTTATAAGGGGTTATTTTATAGTTTGGGTAATTTAAAGGTTTACTTATTAAGTCTTAAGTTTAATGCTTCTTGTTGTCTGATCACCAATAAGATTGATGTGGTAAATCTAAAATGAACTAGACATTGAGATTTTAGGTTTCAGCCTTAGACTTAATAGCCCACGATCTTCCTTGAGGATAGATAACCCTTTAATAGATTTCCTTACATGATAGACATATACCTGTCGGGCGAGGGTAGCCATAATTGGAACTTAAACTTAATGAATCCAGATAATTTGGTTGACATAGACATATGGTTCAATTGGGTTAAACTGGGTATTTGCGTCTGACCATCGACAGAGGCTTTCGCATAATTTCGTGTTCCAGGTTAGTAAACCGATTTATTACACAAACATAAAATAATTACTTCATCTTTTAAAAGATATTAGAAAGATTCACAACCCTAGATCTTTGTGTCTTTTGTTATTTTCCTTAGTATTTTCTTTTGTCTTTTTATTTATTTAGCAAATCTATAATCAACCAAATCAATCAAGCAATCATTCTATTCTCCCTATAATTAGATACCTGTAAATAAATAGATTAAACAATTATTTACAACAGCAGGAATTAAGTCCTCGTGGGATTGATATTTTTATACTACTTGAACGATACGTGCGCTTGCGTTATAGCGTGTGTTTACGCCGGTCAAGTTTTTGGCGCCGTTGCCGGGGACTTATTTTTCTTGAGTTATTAATTTTGAAGCTATCTAATTTACTTGTATCTAATTTTCTTTATTTTTATCTGTAATATTTTATTTCTTTCTTTTGTATGCAGGTGATTGAAAATGGAACATTATTGGGAGATTGAAAGATCACGAGCTTTACTAAAAGATACACCCTAAATCTGAGAGCAAAAGTCCGGTTTTCTGAGGCCTGTTGATCAGCCCAACAACTATCACTGGATGTCAGAATCAAACAATACTACATTTGCTCAATAAGACGTAATGGGGAGATGTGACATATGTAATGGTAACCACCCGAGAGATCATTGTGAGTACAACTACAATCTAGGGTGGCAGAGCTATCAAAATCCTTCATGGTATGAAGAACCATCATACTTTCCATCTTATCCACCATCTACCTTCGATTTCCATCAACAATCAGAACCATCAGAGGAAGATCAGTTGATCCACATGCTCAAAGATTGGCTCGAAGAACGGGAAGCTCAATTAGATGCACAAATTCAGAGTCAAGCGGCGTTTATACAAAGGATGGCAGATCAAGTTAGACAATTAACAGATAAATTGAATCACATATCTCACGGAGCAAATTCAAATGATACTGAAGAAACCTTCGAATATCCTGAGATTCATCATGACATCATAATAGAGGACGAGGCTGAGCAGTATCAACAACCAGAGGTATCAGTTCAAGTGCCCAAACCAGCAAAGTCTCTATTTGACTTTTATTATTCAGATTCTGACGAGGATGAAGCTGATCTATTTGTACCAACTGCACCAACAACGGAGGATCAAAATTTCAATCCACAAAATGAAGATCTTGGAGCATGCTTTACCATGATGTTTGATGAAGATCTACTTGAACCATCCATTCCAGTCGTATCAGAGGATGAAGACCTAATGTCAGAAACATCTTTACATCCTCAGGTAGATACTTATGGAACATGCATTTCACAGATGATGGATGAAGAGTTGAATACAAAAATTTTAAAATTCATCTGTGAAAAAAAGGTGGAGCAAGAAGTAGAGCAAATGGAGGAGCAAATGTCTAACCTTATTGAAAATCCAGAGCATTCAGGCGAAACATCACTGTTTTGGGGAGTACAAATCAAAGATATCACCCAGAAGATTGACAAAATGGAACTCCCATTCCAAGTCAAGCACCATACAAGACCTCATGATTTTCTTTCTTTCTTTTCAGGAACCACTAGAGCAACAAAGGTTAAAAAGGTGGCACAAGCACTGAATGAGACAAAATACTTTTTGCCCCTTTACCATTGGAAGAGACCCTTCAAAAGCAACGCTCACGGGATTGTCTTTAATCGGACATCCAAAACGACGCTGAAACCTCCTTGACATATGGATTTCAGTCACGTCAGGCTGAAGTCGAAAAATTCAGCGCTAGTAGGGAGGTAACCCATGCACTTTGTTGTAATTTCTGTTTTCATATTTAGTGTATACATGTTGTAGAGCTTTTAATTTTGTGTGTTATGTTTGTAGGGAAAAGCACAAATGGAGCATTTTAAGACAGAAGGAATGGTGTTTTGCAATCAGGAAGAAAAGAGCTAATTCATTTGTGATGGTTGAGTAAAGAATGAATTATTGAGATGCATCCTTATGAATTTATACTAAACAAGTGGCGTATTGCGTACACAATTCCGTTACCTTAATTATTGCTTGGATTTGCTTTTCTATTTTAATTATCTTTATTTTCGTAGACAGCTTCCAGACTTTTTGACCTTTCACGATTTCTTTTGTTGTTTAGCAAACAAACGTCCTCTGGAAGATACTAGTGCTATTATTACTCACCCTTTTCAGGTACTATAAATTCAACTCATCATTGCACTTTTGAAGACATCCAGATTTGAGAAAGAAATATAAAAAATGGAAGCTACTTCAAGAAGACGAGTTGAAAACATCTGTGTTTTTTGTGGTAGTAGTGTTGGTGTTAAGCCACAATACGTAGAAGCATCACATGAATTGGGTCGAGTCTTAGCTGCAAGGAATATGCACTTAGTATATGGCGGAGGCAATCTTGGACTAATGGGGATCATTTCAAAGGTGTACAGGAAGGAGGCAGTCATGTTTTGGGAATCATCCCAAAACCCATGGCACAGGCAAATCTTATTAGACCATCAAACGGAGAGGAACTTATTGTGCCAGGTATGTCCGAGCGACTAGTGGAAATGATTAACCGTTCTGATTCTTTTATTGCTTTGCCAGGTTGCTTGGGCACATTGGAGGAAATTTTTATAGTGCTATCTTGGGTGAACCTGAACATACACCAGAAACTGCTTGGACTGTACAACGTTGAAGGATTTTATGATTTTATTTATGTGTTTCTTGATGATGCTCGGAGAAATGGGTGTTGGTTTCTATTAAAGGTCCCAAGATCATAAACAAGCATGAAATATATGCGAATACAAATTGACGAAGTTGCGGAATACTCACATCGATCGGTTGAGCGACGCGGCAACGAACCAAACTCAAAATCTGCTTACTGCAGCTCACGGCAGTGGAGTGCTCCAAGCTCACTGTTTTGGCATCCATGGTCATCCTTCATCAAGCTCCAAGCTTCGTCAAATGGTTCCCGGCTCATGGGTGGACTTCCCTATCACCTTCGCATGATCCCGTTGAGTGTTCGCTCTTATGATTTTTGCCACAAAAATCAAACACTTGCTTCCCTTTTCCTTCAAGACTCACGGCAGTTCATTGCCAAGAACATATACCAAATTAATGGAGGAGAGAGAGATAAAATGTGTAATGGATAAATTGATTTCCAAAATCAATTAATAAAAACATATACCAAATTTTAAGTCCTTGTGGGATCGATATTTTTATACTACATGAACTATACGTGCGCTTGCGTTATACGTGTGTGTTTACGCCGGTCAAGTTTTTGGCGCCGTTGCCGGGGACTTATTTATCTTCTACTATTAGTTTAGGGGTTAGATACGTTACTTGTATCTAATTTATTTTTACTTATTGTTTTTGTTTTCTTGTGTTTCAGGTTCTCAGAAACTACATGAGACGAACCCGAAGCTTTGAACTCTGACCGCTTGACCCGGAAATTGAAAGAACCCTCAGACAGTTGAGAAGGGAAAGACGAGAAGGCCAAGAAGATTTAGTCAACATGGAACCTGAACCTTTGAACGTTGCACCACCAATTCCTATTCGAGACAGAACCATTCCGGTGGTTGACAGACTCATTTCCTGTATTGTACTTCCTCCCTTACCAGCAAATGCGTGTGACATCAAAACATGCATTCAGATGATTCAGCACTCAGTTCAGTTCGGGGGGAATGCAACTGAAGATCTTAATTCCCACATCAGTAATTTCCTGGAAGTTTGCGGCACTTTCAATTACAACCGAGAAGCTGAAGAAGCAATGAGACTGCATGTTTTTCCATACTCCTTAAAGGACAGAGCTAAAACTTGGCTACATTCACTACCAGCAGGTTCCATCACAACTTGGAACACTTTAACCACCAAATTTCTTACAAAGTACTTTCCACCAGCCAGAACAGGAAAGCTAAGGAATGACATCACATCCTTTGTACAACAAGATTCAGAATCCCTCTGCGAAGCTTAGGAAAGGTACAAAGATTTGCTATGGAAATGTCCTCACCATGAGATTCCAAAATGGCTTCAAGTCCAAACATTCTATAATGGGCTTTCTGGAATAATGAGAACCACAATCGATGCTGCTGCTGGAGGAGCCTTGATGGCAAAGGGAGAAGATCAAGCCTGGGAACTAATCGAAGAAATGGCCAACAACAATTCTTTGTTGCAACAATTCTTTGTGGCCAACAGAAAGGAGCATGATCCAAAGAATTGCATGAATTTATGAAAGTGGAGCCAATACAGCAGTCAACACCAAGCTGGATCAGATATGCAAATTTATGGAGACTCTTACCACTGGATCCACAAGTTCACCATATGGAGGAGCACCAGAGTCGAACCAACTAGAAGAAACGGTGAATTTTTTCAACAATTTCAACAGACAGGGGAACAATCCATATTCCAACACCTACAACCCAGGGTGGAGGAATCAACCCAATTTTTCATGGAGCAACAATTCAGGCCAACAACAGAACTATCCACCACCTGAATTCCAGTAACAGAACAAAAGCCAGGAGCAGGCAAATGAATCAGGAATAACAGAAGTGTTGACCCACTTGAAAAAGATAGAAGTAAAACACGACTCTCAAGCAGCAAGATATGATGCTATGTTTCAATCCCAAGCAGCATTAATTCAAAGTCAATCTACTTCTATTAAAGCACTGGAGAATCAAATGGGACAACTGGCTAATGCTCAGAGTTACAGACCGCCAGGTACCCTTCCTAGCAACACAGAGCCAAATCCAAGGAACATGGGGAAGGAGCAATGTCATGCCATCATGTTAAAAAGTGGTACTGAAATCAACAAAGATGTTGGAGCCAAAACAGCTGCTGAGGAAGTTCCAAAAGAAGCAAAGCAATAGGTGGAGGAAAAAGAAGCAAAGGAAAAAGAACAGATCATTCCACCTCCACATTTTCCTCAACGTCTTCAGAAGAACAAATTGGACAAGAAGTATTCTCGGTTCCTGGAGATCTTCAAAAAGCTGCATATCAATATTCCATTTGCAGAAGCGTTGGAACAAATGCCCACCTATGCCAAATTCATGAAAGATATTCTTTCACGAAAACGGAGATTGGGAGATTACAAGACAGTAGCATTAAAAGAAGAATGCAGTGCCAACATTCAGCGGAAACTTCCCCCGAAGTTGAAAGATCCTGGCAGTTTTACTGTTCCTTGCGTCATAGGAGAACATAACTTTGGTAAGGCTTTGTGTGATTTAGGTGCGAGTGTTAACTTGATGCCTTTTTCTATTTTCAGGAAATTACAGATGGGAGAAACAATGCCAACTTCAGTCTCACTGCAACTTACTGATAGAACGCTCGTATTTCCGAGAGGTGTAGTTGAAGATGTGCTGGTCAAGGTTGACAAATTCATTTTCCCAGCAGATTTTATTGTCCTTGATATGGAGGAAGACGCAGACGTGCCAATCATCATCGGGAGACCATTCTTGGCTGCAGGTCGAACCATTATTGATGTACAAAAAGGAGAATTAACCATGAGGGTACAGGACCAAGAAGTAACAATCAATATTTTCAAGGCCATGAATTTCCCAAATGATGAAAAGAAGGAGGAATGTTTCAAACTCGATGTGATACACAGTACCATTCAGAACTCTGATGAAAGACAAAGTTCTACTGACAAACTTAAAGCATGTCAATTACCTGTGGAGCCTGAAGATAAAACATCTTTTGCACTGAAAGAGTCAATTCTTGTTCTACAAGCAACAGAAGAGAAAAAGTTCCACCAGCTCAACGAATTGGAGGAATTTCACAATCAGCCTTTTGAGGATGCCAAATTGTACAAAGAAATGGGCAAGAAAAGACATAATGAGAAGTTAGTGCGCATACAACTGGAACCAGGACAGAAGGTACTGTTAAACAAATCAAGGGTCAAATTCTTCCTATGGAAGCCAAAATCACGGTGGTCAGGTCCATTTGTGATCACCAGAGTTTTACCAAATAGAGCCGTTGAGATACATGATCCTGACGCTAACAAAACTTTCAAGGTTAAAAACAAGCGTGTCAAGCACTATTGGGGAGAATCATTTGAGCGACAAAAAGAAAGTGTTACACTTTTAGATCCAACTTAACGTTCGAGAAGTCAAGTCTGGCGACGACTTTAAACTTAGCGCTAGCAGGGAGGCAACCCATGCAATTTGTGTATATATTGTGATTTGGTGTGTTTTATTTTTGTGTGTTTAATTTTTGCAGGTTTAGTCATTTCAATATGGAAGAAACTCTCGCAAATATTCGGAAGAAAATTCCTTCTCTCCCTCAAAAATCTCTGATGAAAGTTTACAAAGCTCGCTTAGAACGGAGGAGATTACTGATGATCAAAGGTATTCCTAATGAAATTCGTTGGGTAATTCAAGCACGAGTCCGATTGGCAGGTGAGTCTTCTAACTCTTTTATTTCACATCTGTCTGGTTTAGGAAAGAGCACATATGCTAAAAAGAGAAGAGCCAAAAGAATGTGTGTTTGTTATAAATGTGCTCGCATATTTTGTAATACTCATTGTCGTTCTTTAGGAATGGTGTCCGATAACCACGAAGATAAGATTAACTTCATTAGGATGGCTTGAGTAAGGAGTCTTTGGATGACATATCTAAAACTCTTGAGACGCATCCCAATGGATGTGTGTATCATGAAATTCGCATGTTATATGCACAATTCCAAAAGGAAAGACAACTGTTAAGTCTCGGGAATCTGACTCAAAAAGACCCTGTTTGCCAATTTATAAGAACATTGGATGGGAAGCTTGTCCCTGACGCATAGACGTCAATCAAGCCGTTACTTTTCTTGTCTTTTCTTAATAATTGTGATTTGTTTTGTTGTTTTCTTTTAATTTTCTCCGACAGGATCCAGACCTTTTTGACTATCACGTTATTAATTCGCTACTAATCGTCCTCTGGAAGATACTTGTGCTATTTTTACTCACATTTTTTCTGGTACTATAAATTCAGCCGTCATTGCACTTTTGAAGGCATCCTGATTTGAAAAAGAAATACATAAAAAATGGAAGCCACTTCAAGAAGACGAGTTGAAAACATCTGTGTGTTTTGCGGTAGTAGTGTTGGAACTAAACCACAATACGTAGAAGCAGCACATGAATTGGGTCGAGTCTTAGCTGCAAGAAATATGCACTTAATATATGGCGGAGGAAATCTTGGAGTTATGGGGATCGTTTCAAATGATGTACAGGAAGGAGGCAGTAGTAACGTTTTGGGAATCATCCCAAAACCCTTGGCAGAGGCAAATCTTATTGGATCATCAAACGGAGAGGAACTGATCGTGCCAGGTATGTCTTAACGATGGTAGAAATGATTAACCGTGCTGATGCTTTTATCGCTTTGCTAGGTGGATTGGGTACATTGGAGGAAATTTTTATAGTTCTATCTTGGGCGAACATGAACATACACCAGAAACCGCTTGGACTGCTCAACGTTGATGGATTTTATGATTTTCTTTGTGTGTTTCTTGATGATGCTCGGAGAAATGGGTTCGTGTCAAAACCTTTGAAAGAAACTCCTCTTTACTGCCAGAACTGCTCCAGATCTAATAGACCAACTCATAGCCTATGAACCACAAGTTGACCCTATCCTTTCAAAGATAAATTGGTCCGAGGACGATCTGGTGGTAAGAGGCGTCGGATTAATCTGGATCTTAACCTTTAATTTCCTGTAGATTTCAGCTAACCAGGTACGACCTTCTTAAACTCTCCTTTTACTGTTTAAGACATTGGGGACAATGTCTAATTTAGGTTTGGGGGAGGGAATTAGGTTGTTTTTAGTTTGTATGTTGTTTTTATTTTGGGTCTGAAATTTTTCGAAAAATACAAAAAAATTGAAAAATTTTCAAAAAATTACAAAAATATTTTCTGTTTTTTTTGTTTTTATTTTGACTAAAAGGTGAAATTGGTAAGAGATAGCTGAGTAAGGAGTTTCCACTTCTGAGACGTATCTCAAACCTATTTCGAAAAAAGTTAATTTTTGTTTATTTTATTTTGAATTATTTAATTTGTAAATTCTCCATAAAACTGACTAAAATGGATCTTCATATGCTCAGTTGACAGATATTATCAACATATATAGTAACATACGGACATGAGCTAAATTGAAAAGTTTGTAATATTCAGTGCTCTAGTTTAATTGGAGGAAACATCTCAAAAAGCAATGGATTAAAAAAAAATAAAATAAAAAATAAAAAAACATCTGAGATCCGAGTTATTAAGTCCGTAAGGTTGTTTTAACACCTAGTGCCCTAAAGCCAAATGGTTTGGGAGTCACTGGCCCTAAGCTCGCTACATGGATCAAAGATGCTGCAAAAATATATATATCTGAAGTCTGAGTAATTAAGTCTGTAGGGGTGTCTTAACACCTGGTGCCCTAAAGCCAACTTGTTTGGGAGTCACCGACCCAACACTCGCTACATAGACGGAAGGTATTGTATATAAATAAAAAATAGAAAAAAAAATCAAAGAAAAATTCAGAAAAATGAGAAAAATTATTCCATTGCTACAAAAAGGTGTGAAATCTGATAGAACTTTAGGACAAAAATATTACTCTCTTATCAACTGCACTTATGACTGCAGTGGGCAAAAATAAGTTGTTTAATATTTTGTTGGCCAGGTATATGAAGAATGGTAAAAATAATCGGAGAATTTACTTATTCAGTAATTTAGAAAAAACAAAACAACTAGTAACTTGGAGTAGAAGTTTCACTGATTAGTCACTAATTTCTTTATTCTCTTTTCGCTTGTCTTTTGCTTTTGTGTGCATTAGTACTACCTTTTTACTTTTGTAAAATGTTTGTGGGTATCATTGCTGTAAACCCTCACGAGACTACAACTCGTCCACTAGGGACACCTAGGGGTTTAAAGGCTTGTTGCATATGCTAAATGCAACCGTGATCCCTACGAAAGTGGCTTAGTTACTTTATTTTTGTTATTTTATTGTGTTTTGCTCGAGGACTAGCAAAATGTTAGGTTTGGGGGTGTGATGAGTGGTAAATCTATCACTATTTCCCACATATTTAACATAATATTTTGTATAGTTTCTTGAGTTTTGTGAATATTTTGATGTGTTTTGTGTTATTTTGTAGATAAATAAAATTTCAGGACATTCTGGAGGTGATTCGGGCCAAAACAGTGAAAATTAGACGAAAAGGGCATTTGGTGATTAACAATTATCGTAGAAGGCAAGACCTCCAGCGTCGCAGAAGACGTACTGCGTCGACTGCTCGACGACTGAACAGCTAACGACGTGCGCCTAACCTGCGTCGAACATGCGTGCCAGGGCCACAATCAGAATCTGAGAAAAGTTGACTTTGCTAACGTGCGTCGTGCAAGTCTCACCATCACAGCCAATCTATAACATGCGCCGTGCCACATGTCAGAACCCTACGGTGTGCCGACAGTCATCATCGCCACATGTGCCACGTGCACTCCACATCATTGCCACAGTCATCAGTCCACCACATCACCTGGTTGACCAAGTCAAACTGCCACCTCACCGCCAGGTCATCATCAACCAATCAGGAAGTGCCACGTGTCGCAATCCTACGGTGTGTCGACAATCTCTTTCCCACATGTCGCCACATCACCGCCACGTCAGCATCAATCATTGAGTATCTAATCCTTATCTGACACGTTGTGGATAAGAATCTCATCGACCAATCAGAAGCCGCCACGTGTCACAATAATTGAAGCCCAACCACCTCGCCCCGTGTCACCTTATCAACTTATCCAGAATCTTCAAACAGACGAACCAGAGCGTGCCACGTCGACAAAAGCTGGCGTTGTGACGCTGAAGGCTCTGGTGTCGCGACGCTGGAAGCCTACCGAGGCCTATGATTTGAGCTCGAGATTTCAGAATTCATTGTACCACTCTCTTTCTTATATTCTATCTAAAGAGAGAGTTTCTCTCTCTACTTTCTTTTAGTTTTTAGTTTTTTTTTTAGTTTTTAGTTTTGTAATTAAATTTAATTACGTTTTATAATAATAGTAATTTAATTTTTACTTTTTACTTTTTACAGTTTTTACTATTTACCATGAGGAGGTAACTTCCCAGCTAGGGTGAAAGGTAATTCTTTTACTGTTACTATTTAGATTAATCTCCCTTAAAAATAATATATTCATTATTAAAAAATATTGACTTAAAAAGGATACCGCCAGATTGGTCGGTTGGTAATTTATTTTAATCTGGTTTAAACCTGACTAATAAAGGATACCGCCAGATTGGTCGGTTGGTAATTTATTTTTGTTCCGCCTTTATTGCTGGTGGACTTAATTTGACTTAATGAGGATACCGCCAGAGGTCGGTTGGTAATATTATCACAAGTTTATATATTATTTTATGGGAGATATCTAAATTAGTAGTAGTAAAAGTAATTCATTTTACCTTAGCATTTTATTTTATTGTAATTTACTTTTCAGTATTTACTTTACCGCATTTTTACTTTATGTCTTTATTTCAAGTTTTACTAGCCCTAGTTATGTGTTGTAACTAAATAAGTTATCTGGGGTTGTGATGACTTTTAATATCACCGTTTTATAAGGGGTTAGATTATAGCTTGGGTAATATAAAGATTTATTTATTGAGTCTTAATCTTAATGCTTTTTCATTAACTGGCCATTAATAAAATTGATCTGGTAAATCTAAAATGAACTAGACATAGGGATTTTAGGTTTCAGCCTTAGATTCAAAGCCCACGATCTTCCTTGATGATAGATAACCCTTTAATAGATTTCCTTACAGGATAGGAATATACCTGTCGGGTGGGGGTAACCATAATTGGAACTTAAACTTAATGAATCCAGATAATTTGGTTGACATAGACATATGGTTCAATGGGTTAAACTGGGTATTTGGTCTGACCATCAACAGAGGCTTACACATAATTTAGTGTTCCAGGTTAATAAATCAATATATTACCCAACTTAAGATAACCACTTCATCTTAAAATGATATTGGAAGAAATCACAACCCTAGATAGTTTTTAATATTGAATTTTCTTAAAACCTATTTTCAACAATTTTATTTACTTGCTTTTAATTTAGAATCGTCACCATTTCAAATCAATCAATCAACCTGTTAGATACTAGTAATCATTTGACCTCATAAAATTAATAGATTAGATATTAAGTCCTCGTCGGATCGATATTTTTATACTACTTGAACGATACGTGCGCTTGCGTTATACGTGTGTGTTTACGCCGATCAATGTTGTAAACATCCTCCAAAAGGTTTCCCTTTCAGGAAAGTGATTTTCCCATTAAGCTGACATATTTCATGAATGAAACATCCAGCTTTAGCAAGCATTATCCAATTGGATAGACCGTAGCAACAGGTAAAAGGTTGAATCATAATCAACACAATGTTGGTAACGAGACATTTCCGCTAAAAGCCTAGCTTTATACGTTGGCATGTCGCCTTCCATATATGTCTTCCTTGAAGACTTATTAAGTACCAGTAGGCATAATGCCTTGCGGTACATCAACTAGTATCCAAACTAAGTTGATAGACATGGAATTCATTTCAGATTCATGGCACTTTGCCATAATAAGGGAGTCGATACCTTGTATCACTTCCTTATACGTAGTCAGTTGGTATTCCTCAAAAGATTAACATCTTTACGAGGTGAGATCAAAAGCCAATACCACAGGTTGTTTTCTGACTCTCTCCGACCTACGCGGTACTTGTGTATTCGAAGATTATGGTATAGTTTCATCCTTGATGAACTATTTTATGTTCCATTAAGGATCGGTGCCAGGAACAGTATTACTCTGATTTTCATCGAGTTTTGCTATCCTCCCACTTACCACTGCATATAGTTATTCCTCTTAGAAAAACCGCATGGTGAGCAACAATTACATTGTTCTCTTGTGAGTTGTATAAGTACAATACTTATGGTATCCCTAGGATAACCTACAATAGGCACTTATCCAATTTGGGTTTTAGTTTGGTATCATCCAATCATATGCCTAGCATTCCCAAATCATCAGGAATGTGAAACCTGGTTTCTTTCCTGTTCATATCTAATATGATATCTGTCAAACAGATTTTAATGGAACCTTATTCTAAGTAAGTTCTTGCACTGCTTATGCTTATCCATAGAAGGAAATGGTAGCTTAGAGCAACTCATGATTAACCATATCATGTCCAACAAAATTCGGTTACTCAGTTCGGACATACCGTCAAACTAACGTGTTCCGGGAGGAGTCCTCATTTGAGAGAATACTATACTCTTTCAAGTATATTAGAAACTTATTGCTTAAGTATTTTCCATTACGGTCTTACCGTGACGGTTTAATACTTTAGCCGATCTGTTTGTATATTTCGTGTCGAAACTATAAAAGTTTCCGATTTGTGTTTCAAAAGAAACACATAACCATAACGCGATGCCACATCCGTAAGGTCACGAAATATTCATATCCACCACTAGCCTAGCTAGACATGGGCCCACTTGCTTCACTATGAACTAGGGCTAACAGGTCGGTGGCATTTGCACTTTTACCAAGTAAATAGTGTTATAGGCACTTTGCCCAATAAACTAGATTCGTAGACTTTATTTGATTGGAATCAAAACAGTCATAGTATCCACTCTTCGAAAGTGTGGATATACGATTCTTTTTTTAGTTGTGTCCCAGACAACAATGACACAATTGAGTTTCTTCTGATCAAATCAGTTTGAGCTAATTGTTTTTCATGTTATATATTTGAGATTTATTTATATTCCAAATATAAATTATGTTATTCACATCTAATGTGTTTATCTCAATATCATCTTTATATAATAATACACTTTAGTGTTCTAGAATATAAAGGTTCACCCGCAGCGGGTTAAACAATGATATGGAGATAATGTATCTAGTCAAACTAGTTACATTATAACAGTTCCCTAATTTAAGTACACACCCGAGGGTCGTTCCTAAAGTTAGGTATCTACGGTTAAAACAGCGACTTTCGTCCCGTTTCCAATCCGCAGATTAATCTCAATTGAAGTCAGTATCCTGTTCAAAATAGATTATGAACATCAATACATATATTTTATGTATCACACTAAGTATTTTAAAATATAATCTTAATACTAGTAGTGAACATATTTATGACAAACATATTTGAAGTCAGAGCCTTTCTCGTCTTCAATTCCTTCATGTCTGCTTTGTCCAAACGGTAGTCACGCTTCCCCGATCCCGTTTGCCACATTTAGGCAGACATTTTGGGATATGTTCTTTATCTTCCAAAAGATTATAATGATATTGCCTTTACCCTTTTTCACATTCCAGTAGCCTTTGGCCAAGCCTCGAGTTTCTAGAATATCGAAGTAAGTTGCGCCTTGCGCTACTTGCCTATTGCAAACTTTGACTTTATCTCCTTGAGAATAGTCATTAACTCTCCAAGAGTTTATATTGCAATTTTAGTACTTCTAAAATCTAAGTATAGATTTATGAAGATCCTTCAATTTCAGTATCATACTTTAAGGATCTAATCCTTAGTTTGATTGAGAAATTAAGGAGTCTACTGCGACAAGCTTACTGGATTAAGCACTAAAGTTATCATCACATAAATCTTCCAAAGATTATGCTCTACTATTTGCTTAACTCCTAGCTTAGGCATAATATGTTATTTTATCAAATAAAGTAACTTATTATTTTTCCAAGACCATCCTGAAATTTATTCCCAATTTGAAAATTAAACCATTTAAATACATTTTCCCTAGGATTATGTATTAAACGTCAATCTTTCAATTTTATCTTGATTTTAATAGTCCAACTATTTAATCAACGATTTCGGTACTATTATTATAATGATTACAATAGTCCAACTATTTAATCAACTATAATTTAATAGATTAAAATCAATTATATAGATTACTATAATCTAATTATAAAATCAACTATAAATGAATAGTTTGAATATAGTCCAACTATTAATTAAAAACAACATTTAAATATTAATCCAACTAACATTTAATAATTTGACGAATGATATTTGAATGAGCGCGTATGGCAAGTAATTAAACGAGTATTGCAAATTCAATTCTTGCCTCCCACTATTTTTCGGCAAGCCTCTAACCCTCTGTCGAGTACTCGGGAAACCGTGTTTCCTAGTGGACTAGGATCCCGTTAAATATCACACAATCTTGACTTTGGCCAACAAATTGTATGATAATTAACTAGGTAGATCTCTAAGATCGATTGGATCTAATCCAATTCCTAGATCCGGTAGGGGGACATCCAAGTCCGAAACATATATCTTATATATGCCAATACATCCAATGTAATACCTAACCTTTTTCCTCTGAATCAACTAAGCCTTGGCTTTGGCATAACAAACTTAGTGATCTCAGTCAAGCGCGACCCATTGACCATGGAAAGCTTCGTAATCAATGTCGATGGACAAGAAGTGGTATTGACTTTGGCCAACAAACCATAACTTGGACAAGACACTGACCTGGAACAAAGCTCTCGTGATTCAAACACATCCTCGACGGACAAAGGCCTTGACTTTGGCCAACAAGCCAATGCCAGTCTCGGATCTTGAGTGAGAATCACTCAATGGAAGGAAAGACGCTTAATATTTTGCGAAGGTTTTTTGAGTGAAAATTGGCAACCAATTTATTATCTTTGTTAAGGTCTCATCATCATACACCCTAAGACATGCATTCTAAACACATAATAAGCGCGTATGTAAAATAATAATGATATGCGGATGGATACTTTACACAATTGATCCTAGATCAAATCTCTCCCTTTCTCTCTCCCGCTAGCACATGTATTACTTCTACCCGTTACACTACAACAATTTCTAAAATTGTCTCACCCATCTAATATCCATCCGATATACATTATTCATGCATCGCAACCATGTATTCACACAAGCATGTTATTAATCAATCTAATCAAATTAATTAATCTGATAATTAGTGACCATCCAATGTTTAAACAACGATTTGATTTTGTTCGAGTCAAACTCGTTTTGCGAATAAGTACTCAAAGTACGAATACTCGAATTAAATTAAACTACATAATTAAATCCAATTCATATGCATTTAATTCTAATTCGCTTATTTAATTCCAAATTAAACATTACACTTTAAATAATAAACCTTTTACGACTTAAATCCCAAATTTAATCCCAACGGGTCTCAAAGCCAGATTAACGTCTAACGTTAATTTAATTAAAGTCTAATGGGCTTTTAATTAATTTCTTAAGGCGTGGACTTTTTGTCAACTCGGGTCAAACCGAATAATTAAAATCCAATCCGGGAGTTACCCCATAAGCCTAGAAATCAATTTAGGCCCATTAGGACCAATTAAACTTTAAAGGTCCATTAGTCGCATTTGGGCTTTATGGAAGCTGTTTTGGGCCCAATTGGATCCAACCAATTTTTCCTAAACCCAACTTGGTACAACCAAGCCCAATAAGCCCAATAACAACTTTAAAAGCCCAATTTACAAAATAGGCCCAATTTAATTAAATTACAAAATCCAATTTCACATTTAATTAAACTAAAGTGTATAGCATTATTAATAACCCAAATCAATATTTCCAACATGTTTTAAGCATACTCAATCATGCTTGAAAACATTTTACCCAAATTTTAAGCCCTAAATAAATTTCATGCTCAACCTTGTTTTAGATGCCATTGTTGGTTTCTATTAAAGGTCCCAAGACCATAAACAAGCATGAAATATGTGCGAATACAAATCGACGAAGTTGCGGAATACTCACATCGATCGGTTGAGCGACGCGGCAACGAACAAAACTCAAAATCTGCTCACTGCAGCTCACGGCAGTGGACTGCTCCAAGCTCACTGTTTTGGCATCCATGGTCATCCTTCATCAAGCTCCAAGCTTCATCGAATGGTTACCGGCTCATTGGTGGACTTCCCTATCACCTTCGCATGATCCCGTTGAGTGCTAGCTCTTATGATTTTTGCCACAAAAATCAAACACTTGCTTCCCTTTTCCTTCAAGACTCACGACAGTTCATTACCAAGAACATAAGAAATTTTGCCCACCAAGGGCGTGAAGGAGAGAGGAAAATGGAGGAGAGAGAGATAAAATGTGTAATGGATAAATTGATTTCCAAAATCAATTAATAAAAAACATATACCAAATTTTGAAAAAGCTTTCAAAAAGTCAATAAAATTTGGCTCCAAATTTTGGCATTAAATGCTATCCACCTACTCACATCAATCCATCAATCCATCAATCAATAAATGGTCACATCACTCAAAGTGACATGATTTGACGCTTGATGTGACGCTAGATGTGACTAGCGATTTGACGCTTGATTTGACTTGCATGCCACACTCGAATTCGAAATGCGAATGCGCTCGCAAATAATCTCGGGCTCGGGTTCGCTAATTCCAAATTAATGAATTTTTCGTTGCGACGTAATTAAATGATTACGCCTAGCGAAGTCACTATTCACATTGCTAACGAATTAATTCTAAATTAATTCATTCGCCCGAATTAAAATCTAATTTTAATCCGCGTTGAAATCTAATTTCAATTAATATATCGAATATATTAATTATTCGATTATTTCCAAATTAATCATTATCTCTCTTTATGTGATATTTTATCCCAGATAAATTATCTCCGCAATTAATCCCAGATTAATTTCTCTCTCTTCTAATTAATCCCAGATTAATTAAAGTGCGAGTCATACGTCATCGGTGAATCTTCGGGAAGCGACCCATGAGATCCCCGGATATGTTGGTAGTAAATTCGGTCGTCGGACTATCCGAACACGTAAGTACCTCGTACTACGTTTATACCGATTTACAAGACAAGGTTGGCTTCTAGCAAAGCGCCATGCCTACCCAATTCTCCAGAAATATCCTTACAGGAATAAAGGATCTATATCAGGCGTAGTATATGTAGTATTGCGTATTTCTGTCCAGTATCAGATGATCACGTGCTAGGCCTGGGGCTGGAATTGTGTCTGCCCCGTACGAAGCACATGTCGGATGTCTGGTAACTAGTCTCTATAATCGGATAAACATGACCTTGTCATTTTATCCCGATGACTGCAGTACTTAAGAGTATTAGTACCATATCCTACGTGACCATCATCTCCATATGAGTGGAGTGACACTTCCGTCTTGACATCACTGTTGGACAGTTATGACCCATAGCGTCACTATTTGTACAGATCATGGTGTTGTTGTACAAATTAACTATGTGACAAGGAGATTGCACTCTTATCATTTGTGATTAGATCACCTAGATGTCTAAATGATAGGAGGTCCCTATGATTAGTTCCTGGATTTAGATGATATGAAACAGTATCAGTCCTCGAAGGATTAATCATTAAATATCTCTAGTCGTAGTATTATCGAGATTGGACATCGATAATGCGGAATAAACTAGTATTATACTTGTGCGCGTTATGTGAGATCATAACGGCATAGTTCTCATATATTTGGGTTTAGGATACTCATGCAAGTGTGATAGGAGGTTATGTTTTACCGATGGTACGAAAACAGCTTCGTTCTGGATAGG
>SKCR01006570.1:0-49805 GCA_019454045.1 Zanthoxylum bungeanum | reverse complement strand
GGTGAAAGTGTGTTGGTAAGGTGAAGATGGGAATCCTAAGGAAGGAATGAGAGACAAAAATAGCATATTGTTACCTCTAATCCTATTAACGGTAAGTACGACAATCTCCTCACCGAAAATGATCTGATTGTGACCCCATACTACCCCGACCCAAAACCATTTGTCTTTAAAGTTTTTGTTGATGGCTGAAAGATGGGATATTATGTGCTCAGCCCCGGTATAGGTGGAAAGGTAGTACCTATTGGCACTGTATTTTTGCATGTAAGTCCCTATGATGAGTCTCATTTGGAGACACTACCTTTTAAGTCGAGGAAGTCGTGGGAAACGGACGTTGGAAGGGAATTGGTATTTTGTTAGATTTTATTCGCTTGTTTAGCTTCGGGCTCACTTGTTGGACCTCCATTTTAAAGCACCTTTAGCCAAAAAAACCCCACAAGCTATTTAACCTTGGTCCAAGACCCTTGAAATACAAAACCAAGTTCATCTCACCCAAGCCCAATCCAAAAAATAATTAAAACATGTCACAAATTAAATTAAATTAAAAAAAAACAATTAAATTGAAATTAAATGAAATGAAATTAAAATCTAATTAAAATTAATTTCAAAATTAATAAATCACTCACCTAATTTAATATATTACCCACCAAAAATACAAATATCTTTTCCCTTTTTAAATAAATTAAATACCTCCCTTATTTACTTGATCTTTCTTTCCTTATTTTAAAAATTCCATGCACAATGCAAAACCCTAATTCCTCTCACCTCTCACGCAAACAAGCACAAAGAAAACCCTAAAGCCACATGTCTCCCTCTCTCTCTATATAAACAACAACAAGTGCAACCCTAAAGCTCTCCAACATTCACATATATTCTCACAAAAACACAAAAAATAAACTGCTTTAATTGCCTCAAACCCTTCACAAGAAACCGCCAAGACCCACTCACGCCATCATCCATAGCACACACCCACATCACCTGCCCTCATTCACTCACGTCGCTTGCCACTCACACCTGCCACCCTCACGGCCCCACGCCACATAGCCATACACTTCACGCGCCCCTTAAGCCACAACCCACTCAGACTTTCTCTCGGCTACAAACCAAGAGCAACATGACCTGTAAGCCACCAAACGAACAACAACACAACCCTTATAAGCCACAAAGCCCCTTACAAATCAGCAATTCACTCACGCAGACCTACTCCCCTCACGCACACATCAGCCACTATCCATACCCTCACGCACCAAGAACCCACACTGCCACACTCACGTTAAAATCCAAGACTATTCACTACTTCAACAGCCCTTAACCCTCACGTTACTAGCCCCCACAACAATAGATAAGCCCCTAACTGCAACCACAAACTCCACTCACTGCTTCACGCCTAAAATAGCCGCCTAAACCATCCAGTCTTACTGTGAAAATAAGCCTGAAAACTGCCCAGAAATTGTCCCAAAACTGTACTGAAAAATAGTCCAAAAATTGCCCAAAACAGCAGTAAAAAACGCCAACAAACGGCAACCCTTTAACCGCAAAAACAGTAGCCTAAAACACCAAAAATAGTGACCAAAATATAGCAGCAAAACAGCAGCGAAACAGAGTCAAAACAGTAGCTTGAGCAGTGAAACAGCGAGGAAAGACGCAAACCAGTGAACCGGAAAAGTTGCGGAGCTTTAACCCTTCCGATCACCGTGAAACGCGAATCCGAGAGTCGACGAAAAAAGGTTAGACCTGAGGGCACTTTTCACATCTATTTTTATTCGTATTTTTACTATTTATTAAATCTTATTTACATGATTATTGTGGAGTAATGCATGTTGTGGCCCTTGAATAGATAGAAAATGCATGTATTGTGAAATGGTGTATGTTGTGGCCCTTGAATAAAACAGAAAATGTGTCGCCTCTTGTGGTATATAGGATGGAAACCCGGACATAAATTTCATAGCCGATTCCGAATGGACGGTAGTATGATCTGTACTCGGGATACAACTCCATGTAATACTTGAGTATACGGCATATATTTTATTTCATGTTATCTTGATTTGTTTATTATCGTTATTTAATTTCTGCATGTTATTTGTTTATGTAATAATGTGATATGCATGGGCTTAGTAAGTCGGATTAAGGGTCCTCCATTTCGTGAGGTTAAAATCCTTTACCACGATGCTTTGCCGCGCCGGATGATGTATATTTGGTTGAATGTAAGATGTGTTCAATCGGGTATACAAAGTCCGATATTGTTGTCTTTATTTTTATATGCATTATGTTATTAGCGCATGGGCTTAGTAAGTCGGATTAAAGGTCCTCCATTTCGAGAGGTTAAAATCCTTTACCACGATGCTTCGCCACGCCGGATGACGTATATTCGGTTGAATGTAAGATGTGTTCAATCGAGTATACAAAGTCCGATATTGTTGTCTTTATTTTTATATGCATTATGTTATTAGCGCATGGGCTTAGTAAGTTGGATTAAATGTCCTCCATTTTGAGAGGTTAAAATCATTTACCACGATGCTTCGCCGCGCCGGATGACGTATATTCGGTTGAATGTAAGATGTGTTCAATCGGGTATACGAAGTCTGATATTGTTGTCTTTATTTTTATATGCATTATGTTATTAGCGCATGAGCTTAGTAAGTTGGATTAAAGGTCCTTTATGTCGAGGGGTTAAAATCCTTTACCACCACGATGCTTTGTCGCGCCTTTTAGCCCGTTATTATTGATTATGTGTCATCTATTCCTCCGTTCACGTATGTGTCATGTTGTTTACTGCATTTTGGAGGTCACTGCTGTAACCCCGTTCGAACACGTTTCAGAACGCCGCACGAATGCATGTTTTCCGTCTCAGTTCGTTCGAACGCGTTTACGAACGCTACTCGAACCCGAACCTTCTGTTTACCGTTCGAAAGTGGCTACGAACGCCGCACGAACGCCCATGATAACAGGCCCTCTTCCATCACATCTCATGCATGGTTACTCGTTTTGTCATTTACCTTTTTGATTGTTCATGTTCTCGCAGTTAGTCATTTATTGTGTTCACAAGATCACATGTTCGTTTCCATGATGCATGTTTACACAGTAGTTATCTACTTATGCTTCTGCATTCACCCATTCAACATGTTCATGATGTTGTATGCTTGCCGTATTTAAATTTATCTTTATGTATGCAAATTCGGACATAGATTATATGTAAATAGGTTGTATGCAAATTGGGACATAGATTATATGCAAATATGTTATATGCAAATTCGGACATAGGTTATATGCAAACTTAGATATGAGCCTTGTACTTATACATGCGAACTTAGGAGTAGATTATCCTTGGAAATAAATGTTTCTTAGGCTTGGTTAAATTATTGCACAAATCATTTCATTACAAGTGGCATAAGTAAGGGACCATTCTGAACCCAACTGTTTGAGGTCTTCCCTTGCGAGGGGTGAGTGCGGCCTTAAATCTTTATCCTGGTTCACACCGGGTGGCGACTCCATTATTCTCCGGTTTAGTCCCCCGCGGGCTACTCCGTACTCTCAACTGGGCTGGGAGCCCGGAACAGCATGCGTCGCCCAGTTTCTATGTCCCACAGTCTGGCGACTCCACTAGGGATAGAGAATCGGCCCCGAAATAATGTCTTGTAATGTTTGTGATTTGTGCTTTAAGTTAACCGTGTCTATTATGGGTTGGGGTGGTTTAATCAAAGGCATTATTAAGGCTAGGTGATGGTTTGGTGTCTTCCTTCACTCACTACCTTTCTATAAGGAAAAGCTATGAAGGCACCTAGATAATCATCTACTCATAGCCTACTGTGATGGACTAATTTGGAGGACTAGTTGTTTATTCCTAACACCAAGCGATAAGAGCCTAAGAGGCTTGGGTACTTAAGAGAGTCTCACTCCACCCTCCCTCTGGGGAATCTACAACGGGAAATCCATTTGACAGTCAGTCACACACCATAGCTCGTTGGCACGTACCGTAGTGTATAAAAAATGTGCGCTCACTTGGTCGCTCGGACCCTTGAGTGGGGAGACCTAGTTGTGAGTAATCCTTCGTCAGCGAGAGCCTTTGTCCACACCCCCGTAAACCCGCATGTGAACCTTAGTCGTAGAACTAATAAGAATTATTTACTTGTGCTTGTGTTTGGGAACATTGTCGTTTGGATCCATTCGGACCTTTTGTCATGAGGTATGGGCTTGTTGGGCCATTTAAACTGGGATAAGAACGTATCTTATGACGATTGGGCCAAAAGCTTCTAAAACGCCAATGGGCCATTATATGTTTATGTTTAGGAATATTATCATTTGGATACGGTTGGACTTCTTACCATGAGATGTGAACTTGTTGGGCCATTTAAACTGGGACGAGTTCACTCCTATGACAGTTAGCCCAAAAGATTCTAAAATGATGATGGGCCGATTTGTGTGAAAATTTTAATGAGTTGATATATTCCTTGTATCGTATGTATCTCATTCATCTCATGCATACATATATCCTGTTAACATCTTCTATGTCTATAAAAAGATGTCATAGATTCCCGTTGGGTTAGGGAAGAGGGAAGACTCACTAAAAGACCGGTAACAGATATGAGTACATCCGATAACGAGGTATCCCGGATAAATCAGTTGGAAAATGGTCTCGCCAAAATTACTGAATAGTTGCAAGCCTTGACTACTGCTGTGGCTGGTATGGCTGTACCCCGTGCTGGAGGAAATTCTGAGAATGTGAGGCGCGAGGAGCCTCCGAATGGGTTGGGGGATGAAATCCCCACTTTTGATGACGACATGGCAGAGTATGCAACAGGCAGAGTGATTGGGTCTCAGGAAGAATTTCAGAAGCTTCGGGATCAGGTTGAAACAGTTACCCGCAAAATGAGGGGTAAACATGAAGAGTTGTTAGATTATGAGGCAATGACCTTCGAAGAAAAATTGCCAGCTCAATTCAAGATGCCGGATATGGCTAAGTTCAACGGGAATGGGGATCCGAGGGTCCATCTCCGTCAGTATGTTTCAGTTATGAGTTCAGTGGGTTTATCCAAGCGTCAAGTGAAGAAAATGTTTGGGATGTCACTTGAGGGGGTGCCGGTAGTTTGGTATCACAGCCTTGAGAAGAAGATTAAGGAAGATTGAAGGGAACTGGCTGATGCTTTTCTGAAGCAATATGTTACAGATTTGGAAATTGATTTGTCACTCCGTGATTTGGAGAACACTAAGCAGAAGCCGGAGGAAAGCTTCAAGGAGTATGTAGACCGCTGGAGAAGACAGCTTCTGAAAATGCAGACTCGGCCCTCTGAGAAGGACCAGATAAAGATGATTATCTGTAACGACCCGGGTTATTTTAACGAGATTGCGCAAATTTATTTTCACTTATGTAGTCTTGTCGAACGCGAGGTCAATTTGTATGGTAAAATGAGAATTTTATAAGAAATTAATTAAAGAATATTGTTAACTAATTTAAGGGGTTAATTTGGAAATTCATTGAATTAATAAAAATAAATCAAGATATTTATATCACACATTCTAGAAACACTCACATGTGTAATAAACCCACACCACACATTTAGCATACACACACGTGCACATACATATACACACAGAACACCAAACACGAAAGGGAGAAATGAAAACAGAGACTGAAAACCAGAAAATAGAAAGAGAGGGGAGAGAGATCGAGAGAGGAGGGGAGTCAGAGAGAGAGTGAGTGGCGCTGTCCGGCCTTGCTCTGGCTACCGGCAAGCCCAGCACAGCCTTGGATTCCGGTGAGGTCAGGCAGATGCCGGTGAGAGAGCTGGGAAAGAGAGAGAGGTCGAGCGTGAAGAAGAAGATGAAGAATAAGAGGAATTATGCAACTAGATTTCTGATTTTAGTTATGGATAACAATAGTAAGTATACTATGACCTATGATTTCCTTGAAATTGATTAATTTTATCATATGGGTTTTGAATTGAATTTCGAAATTGATCTTGATAAGGAGTTAAAAGTATGTTAAACATAGTCTAGATTTAGTATTTGGCATGAAATGTGGTGATGAAATCTTGAATGGACCTAAAGTTATGCCTTGGCCGAAATCTGTTGAATGAGTGGGGGATTGATTTTGCTTATGTTTGGTGATGATAGATGGTAATTAATGTTTTTGGTAAAGTTTTAGCATGAGTTTATCTGATGGGAGTTGAAGGAAATTCAATGTGTGAACAGAACTTTCTTTGGCCGAACCTTGGTGGTTAAGTTGAAGTTATGTTTGTGTTATGAAGAAATTATGGTGATTTGAGCTTAAATTAAATGTTTGCATAAGTTAGCTTTGTTGTGTTTTTTTTTTTTAAATTTTATGATTTCAAAGTAGTGCTTGATTAAATTCAATATGACGAAGAAAGGCTTAATGTTGTTTTATTTTGATGATAAAGCGAATCGTGTGTAACGTATATAAGATGATGATTTATTATAAATTGATGGTGATATTATAATGCCTATTTTGAACTTGATTTTGATGAAAAAGCAATAGTGATAAAATGTAAATGTATGATGTGTATTAGAGCTGTGAGTTCTGGTGTTGGCTGTAAGAGAATAAAACTATTCAAGAGGTATTAGGATGTTTTTGGGTGTTAATTAATTATGGATTACAAATTCTTGAGATTTTGGCTATTAATCAGATTTGTAAATGTTTGAGCGTGCTGTAAAGGTTCTAGAGTTTGTTTTCCAGTTTCATAGATTTGTAAATAATTTGGAGTTCTTAAGAGATTATATGCATGTGCTTTGGGTTAATTTTCTCTTAAAGTTGGTTATAATAAGCTACATGCCGTGAATAGTAGAGCAGTGGCTTTTTGTTTCTGTTGATTAGTGAGGATAAATAGAATGCAATATGTGCCTTTCGTAAAATGTAGAACTGGAAAGTTAGGATTGGGTTTATGAATTTGAATGATATTGACTTATGTAAATGTGAATGAAACTTGTATGGTAGCATTAAATTGAAAAATAGAAATTTGTAGATGTATGTATTTATAGCATTTAAGCTTAACTAGTTTGAATATAAATACATAGTATTATGAATGTAAAAGGTACATTGGATTGCATATGTTTATAAGATTGTGATAAATTATAATGAAAGTGAATTTGGTTGTTGCGTGCAAAGTATAGTAAGAACAGAATAAGTGTAGATTGATATAGAACTAAAATTTATAATGGTTATATGAGTTGGCAGGTTTTATAGCAACGTAAGTAAGTAACTAAGCATAAAACTAGAATCAATAACTAATATATATAGAAGTAAGTTGTAGACGGGTTATGGCGTGTTTACTCAAGCATGTATGATGAAAGTATATATGAAATAGAATACATATGTCATTAATTTATAGATATGCATGAACAGATGCATGTAATTACATGACAACCTAAAGATAGGCATATAAGAAAGCATGGTTAAGGTAGGTGGAAGCATAAGAAAAGAATATGCACATATGTGAGCTGTGATTTTTAGAAAATTGAGTTAAAATTAACAATTTTTTTGAAAATTCAAAGTGTTTTAAAGAATAGTCTCAATTGCTTTTGAAGAAAGTGTTTTCGGAAAACGTTTGATACAGTTTTGAGATTTTAAAGCATAAGTTTTGTGGTTTTCGGGGCATGAGGGAAAAACTCACCCCAGTATGTAACTTGAGATTCAGTTGGAATTGACGGATATTATGGAATTGACGGATTCAGAGGCATATGCACATGTGGAGGACTGAGGGGACGCTCTCAGATCCTCGAGCCGGGCTAGGGGAACGGCGATACGTAAACCCATAGACCCCAGATTTTGAGTTTGGGTGGTAGCATAGATCCGCATGTTGGAGTTTGCTAAGGTCCCAATGATCAATAAACAAGCATGAAACATAAGTGAATACAACGATGAGTTGCAGAATACTCACATCGATCGGTTGAGCGACGCTTTGACGAACAAAAATTTATTTTTGCTCACTGCATGCTCGGCAGTCCACTGTCACAGCCCACTGCATTTTCGGCCATTGTGGATCAACTTCGTCAAGCTCCAAGCTTCGTGAAATGATTCCCGACTCATGGGTGGACTTCCCTATCACCTTCGCATGTCTCTCGGAGTGCTAGCTCTCTTGATTTTTGCCACAAAAAACCAATCACTTGCTTCCCTCATTCACGATTTTGCAAACCAGAAAACCATAATGTTTTTAGCCACTTGGGCGTGTAGATGAAGAGAGGAAAGAGAGAAAGAGAGTTGAAAAAGTGTAAAGTGATTATTGATTTTCTAAAATCAATTCAACATATACCAAATGTTAAAATAATAGTATATGTCTGTCAAGCTTTCAAAAAGCTTTCAACCACTTCCATCAAGTCACATCTATCCATCAAGTTGTCAAGTCACATCACTCAAAGTGAAAAGTGATTTGACGCTTGATGCCGACTAATGATTTGACGCTTGATTTGACTTACGTGCCGCACTCGAATTCGAAATGCGAATGCGCTCGCAAATAATCCCGGGCTCGGGTTCGCTAATTCCAAATTAACAAATTTTCCGTTGCGTCGTAATTAAATGATTACGCCTAGCGAAGTCACTATTCAATTGCTAACGAATTAATTCTAAATTAACTCGTTCGCCCGAATTAAAATCTAATTTTAATTCCGCGTCGAAATCCAATCTTGTTTAATATATCGAATATATTAATTAATCGATTAATTCCAAATTAATCGTCATCTCTCTTTTAATGATATTTTATCCCAGATAAAATATCTACGCAATTAATCCCAGATAATTTTCTCTCTCATCTTATAATCCCAAGATTAATAAAAGTGAGAGTCATAACGTCATCGGTGAATCTTTGGGAAGCGACCCATGAGATCCCCAGATATGTTGGCAGTAAATTCAGTCGTCGGACTATCCGAACACGTAAGTACCTCGTACTACATTTATACCGAATTACAAGACAAGGTTGGCTTATAGCAAAGCGTCATGCCTTCCCAATTCTCCAGATATATCCTTACACGAATAAAGAATCTATATCAGGCGTAGTATACGTAGTATTGCGTATTTTGATCCAGTATCGGATGATCACATGCAAGGCCTGGGGCTGGTACAGTGTCTGCCCCGTACGAAGCATATATGGATTACGAGCAACTAGTCTCTTTAATATCGGATAATCATGATCAAGTCATATTATCCCGACGGTTGCAACCTTTTTAGAGAACCAGTTCTGTATCCCTACGCGATCATCATCTCCATATGACTGGAGTGACACTTCCGTCTTGACATCACACCCATTACACTACGATTCTCAATATACCCAGCATAGGCGTACACCGAACCTGTTAAAGCCCTGGACGACCGCACCAAAGTATATTAATTGTCGCAAGTATTAGCGGTGCAAGTCAGGGTTAAGACCAAATACACCTACCCTGATTTCGGACTTCCATAGACACATAATCATACTACCAATGGAATTCCGAGGGGGTCTATCCAGAGCGAAGCTGTTTCCCGTACCATCGGTAAAACACAACCTCCTATTACACTTGCATGAGTATCATATACCCAAATATATGAGAACTATGTCGTTGTGCCCTCACAACGCGCACAAGTCTAATACTAGTCTTTTACGTATTTATCGATGTCCAATCTCGATATACTCTGACTAGGGATATTTAATGATTTATCCTTTGTGGATTGATATTGTCTCATCATTCTCAATCCAGGAATAAATTATAGGGACCTCCTATCATTTATACATCTAGGTGATCTAATCACAAATGATAAAAGTGCAATCTCCTTTGTCACATAGTTAATTTGTAAAACAACACCATGATCTGTACAAATAGTGACGCTATGGGTCATAATTGTCCAACAATCTCCCACTTGGCCTATAGCCAGTCACTCGAGTGTCTTACACCCGAACTATGTCTGTCAAGCTTTCAAAAAGCTTTCAACCACTTCCATCAAGTCACATCTATCCATCAAGTTGTCAAGTCACATCACTCAAAGTGAAAAGTGATTTGATGCTTGATGTGACTAATGATTTGACGCTTGATTTGACTTGCGTGCCGCACTCGAATTCGAAATGCGAATGCGCTCGCAAATAATCCCGGGCTCGGGTTCGCTAATTCCAAATTAACGAATTTTCTGTTGCGTCGTAATTAAATGATTATGCCTAACGAAGTCACTATTCACGTTGCTAACGAATTAATTCTAAATTAACTCGTTCGCCCGAATTAAAATCTAATTTTAATTCCGCGTCGAAATCCAATCTTGTTTAATATATCGAATATATTAATTAATCGATTAATTCCAAATTAATCGTTATCTCTTTTAATGATATTTTATCCCAGATAAAATATCTATGCAATTAATCCCAGATTAATTTTCTCTCTCATCTTATTAATCCCATATTAATTAAAAGTGCGAGTCATACGTCATCGGTGAATCTTTGGGAAGCGACCCATGAGATCCCCAGATATGTTGGCAGTAAATTCAGTCGTCGGACTATCCGAACACGTAAGTACCTCGTACTACGTTTATACCGAATTACAAGACAAAGTTGGCTTCTAGCAAAGCGCTATGCATTCCCAATTCTCCAGAAATATCCTTACAGGAATAAAGGATCTATATCAGGCGTAGTATACGTAGTATTGCATATTTCGATCCAGTATCGGATGATCACATGCAAGGCCTGGGGCTGGTACAATATCTGCCCCGTACGAAGCATATATCGGATTACGAGCAACTAGTCTCTTTAATATCGGATAATCATGACCAAGTCATATTATCCCGACGGTTGCAACCTTTTTAGAGAACCAGTTATGTATCCATACGCGATCATCATCTCCATATGACTGGAGTGACACTTCCGTCTTGACATCACACCCATTACACTACGATTCTCAATATACCCAGCATAGGCGTACACAGAACCTGTTAAAGCCCCGGACGATCGCAACCAAAGTATATTGATTGTCGTAAGTATTAGCGGTGCAAGTCTCAGGTTAAGACCAAATACACCTACCCTGATTTCAAACTTCCATAGACACATAGTCATACTACCAATGGAATTCTGAGGGGGTATCCAGAGCGAAGCTGTTTCCCGTACCATCGGTAAAACACAACCTCCTATTACACTTGCATGAGTATCCTATACCCAAATATATGAGAACTATGACGTTGTGCCCTCACAACGCGCACAAGTCTAATACTAGTCTTTTACGTATTTATCGATGTCCAATCTCGATAATACTCTGACTAGGGATATTTAATGATTTATCCTTTGTGGATTGATATTGTCTCATATCATTCTCAATCCAGGAATAAATTATAGGGACCTCCTATCATTTATACATCTAGGTGATCTAATCACAAATGATAAGAGTGCAATCTCCTTTGTCACATAGTTAATTTGTACAACAACACCATGATCTGTACAAATAGTGACGCTATGGGTCATAATTGTCCAACAATCTCCCATTGGCCTATAGCAGTCACGTCCCTACACCCGAACTATGTACGGTTGGCTCAAACTGCTGAGAAAAAGCTTTCGTCAGCGGATTTGCATGGTTATCATCTGATGCGATTTATTCGATCATCACATCGCCACGATGTATGATCCGAACGAATCAGATGAATATCGAAGTATGTATCTGGATCGTTGATGAGACCATTAATTCTTTAGCCTGTGCTGACGCCTAGCTCAGTTGCTAACAGAACTATATCTAATCTAATTAGATTTATTTATCGACCCAGAAGGCTTCTATTGCCGCCTCAGCTGCAGCAATAACCCGTATTTGTTATTTATTCGGTAACAGTATCTTGCTTGGAAGATTTCCAGCTCACTGTACCGTTATTCAAACTGTATAGTACCGTTTGTGACTTTTAGTCGTCTTTATCGGTTAGGAAACTTGCTACAGTGATCCCAGTCACTTCAAGTTCACCATCTCCAAAGATTAAGACAGCATCCTTAGTTCTCTAAGATACTAACGGATGTTCTTAACATCAATCCAATGACTATCACTTGGATGGTCTGTTTGTGAATCCATATGCTCAAAGCGGTGTGAGACACCAGGTCGCGTACATTTTTCAATGTACGATTTCTCGGAGAGTTTTAACAACTTTAAATCTTTCCCAGAAGATATTTATTCCTTGAATAAAGGTTGTTTCTCCCAAGAATTCCACAGAGAATTTTCTCGAAAGCCAAGCTTTCACCGATTGTTATTATGTGAATATATTTTCCAAGAAATGACATATTATCATTATTTTATAGGACAGCCACTGTCAGTGCGCTCCCGCTAACCTCTTTATATACACAAGAATCATTTCGTTTTGAATTAAATCATAAACCATTATGATCACATCAAAACGATAATTCCAAGAACCTTATGCTTGCTTCAATCCAAACATGGATCGAATAACCTGCAAACCTTGTTTGCTAGTTATGTTACGACAAAACTGACAGGATGTTGTAAACATCCTCCAAAAGGTTTCATTTTCAGGAAAGCGATTTTCCCGTTAAGCTGACATATTTCATAAATGAAACATGCAGCTTTAGCAAGCATTATCCAAATGGATTTACCATGGCAACAGGTAAAAGGTTGAATCGTAATCAACACAATGTTGATAATGATACATTTCCATTAAAAGCCTAGCTTTATACGTTGGTATGTTGCCTTCTATGTATGTCTTCCTTGAAGACTTATATAGTACCAATAGGCACAATGCCTTGCAGTACATCAACTAGTATCCAAACTAAGTTGATATACATGGAATCCAATTTGGACATCATGACACTTTGCCATAATAGGGAGAGTCAATACCTTGTATCACTTCCTCATACATATTCAGTTGGTATTCCTCAATAAGATAGACATCTTTATGAGGTGAGATCAGAAACTCATACCCCAGGTTGTTTTCTGACTCTCTCCGATATACGCGGTTCTTGTGTATTCGAAGATTGTGGTATAGTTTCATCCTTGATGAACTATTCATGTTCCATTAAGATTCAGTGCCTGGAATAATATTACTCTGATTTTCATCGAGTTTTACTATCCTCCCACTTACCACTGCATATCGGTATTCCTTTTAGGAAAACCGCATGGTGAGCAACAATCAAATTGTTCTCTAGTGAGATGTATAAGCACTATGCTTATGGTTTCCTTAGGACAACCTAAAATTGGCACTTATCCAATTTGGGTTCTAGTTTGGTATCATCCAAACATATGCCTAGCATACCCAAATATTCAGGAATGTGAAACCTGATTCTTTCCTGTTCATATCTAATATGATATCTGTCAAACAGATTTTTATGGAACCTTATTCTAAATAAGTTCTGCACTGTTAAAGCTTATCCGTTGAAGGAAATGGTAGCTCAGAGCGACTCATGATTAACCTTATCATGTCCAACAAAATTCGGTTACTCAGTTCGGACACACCGTCAAATTGACATGTTCCGGGAGGAGTTCTCATTGAAAGAATACTATGCTTTCAAGTATTTGAGAAACTTATTGTTTAAGTATTTTCCATTACGGTCTTACCGTGACAGTATAATACTATAGCCGATCTGTTTGTCTATTTCGTGTCGAAACTTAAAAGTTTCCGATTTATATTCTTCAAAAGAAACACATAACCATAACGCGATGCCACATCCGTAAAGGTCACGAAATATTCATATCCACCTCTAGCCTAGCTAGACATGGGCCCACTTGCTTCACTATGAACTAGGGCTAACAGATCGGTGGCATTTGCACTTTTACAAAGTAAATAGTGTTATAGGCACTTTGCCCAATAAACTAGATTCGTAGACTTTATTTGAATGGAATCAAATTAGTCCGAGTACCCACTCTTCAAAAGTGTGGATATACGAGTCTTGTTTGATTGTGTCCCAGACTACAATGCCACATTAAGTTTCTTCTGATCAAATCAGTTTGAGCTATTTGTTTGTCATGTTATATTTTTGAGATTTATTTATATTCAAAATATGAATTCTGTTATTCACATCTAATGTGTTTATCTCAATATCATCTTTATATAATGAAACACTTTAGTGTTCTAGAATATAAAGGTACACCCGTAGCGGGTTATACACTGATATAGAGATAATGTATCTAGTCAAACTAGTTACATTATAACAGTTTCCTATTTTAGGTATACAGCCGAAAGGTAGTTCCTAAACTCTGGTATCTACGGTTGAAACCGCGACTTTCATCCCGTTTCTAATTTGCAGATAAATCTCTATTGAAGTCAGTATCCTGTTCAAAATAGATTCTGAACATCAATATATATTTATGTATCACACTAAGTATCTAAAATCCAATTTTAATACTAGTAGTGAACATATTTATGACAAACATATTTGAAGTCGGAGCCTTGCTCGTTCTTCAATTCCTTCATGTCTGCTTTGTCCAAACGACAGTCACGCTTCCGCGATCCCGTTTGCCACATTTAGGCAGACATTTTAAGATATGTCATTTATCTTCCTAGAAGATTATAATGATTTTGCATTTGCCCTTTTCAACACTCCAGAAGCCTTTGGCCAAGCCTCGGACTTCTAGAATATCGAAGTAAGTTGCGCCTTGCGCTACTTGCCTTATTGCAAAGTTTGACTTTGTCTCCTTGAGAATAGTCATTAACTCTTCAAGAGTTATTATTGCAATTTAGTACTTCTAAGATCTAAGTATAGATTTTTGAAGATCCTTCAATTTCTTTATCATACTTTAAGGATCTAATCCTTAGTTCTGATTCAAAAATTAAGGAATCTACTTCGACAAGCTTAATGGATTAAACACTAAAGTTATCATTACATGATCTTCCAAAGATCATGCTCTACTATTTGCTTAACTCCGGGCTTAGGCCTAATATGTTATTTTATCAAATAAAGTAACTTATTAGTTTTCAGGATTATCCTGAAACTTTATTCCCAATTTTGAAAATTAAACCATTTAAATATATTTTCCCTAGGATTATGCTTTAAATGTCAATCTTTCAATTTTATCTTGATTTTAATAGTCCAACTATTTAATCAACGATTTAGGTACTATTTATTATAATGATTACAATAGTCCAACTATTTAATCAACTATAATTTAATAGATTAAAATCAATTATATTGATTACTATAATCCAATTATAAAATCAACTATAAATGAATAGTTTGAATATAGTCCAACTATTTATTAAAACAACGATTAAATATTAGTCCAACTAACATTTAAATACATTTGACGAATGATATTTGTGATTGAGCGCGTATGGCAAGTAATTAAACGAATATTGCAAATTCAATTCTTGTCTCCCACTATTTTTCGGCGAGCCTCTAACCCTCTGTCGAGTACTCGGGAAACCGTGTTTCCTAGCGGGCTAGGATCCCGTTAAATATCACACAATCTTGACTTTGGCCAATAAATTGTATGATAATTAACTAGGTAGATCTCTAAGATCAATTGGATCCAATCCAATTCCTAGATCCAGTGGGGGGACATCCAAGTCCGAAACATATATCTTATATATGCCAATACATCTAATGTATTACCTAACCTTTTTCCTCTGAATCAACTAAGCCTTGGTTTTGACACAACAAACTTAGTGATCCCAGTTAAGCGCGACCCATTGACCATGGAAAGCTTCGTAATCAATGTCGATGGACAAGAAGTGGTCTTGACTTTGGCCAACAAACCACAACTTGGACAAGACACTGACATGGAATAAAGCTATCATGCTATTTGTTTGTCATGTTATATTTTTGAGATTTATTTATATTCAAAATATAAATTCTGTTATTCACATCTAATGTGTTATCTCAATATCATCTTTATATAATGAAACACTTTAGTGTTCTAGAATATAAAGGTACACCCGTAGCGGTTATACACTGATATAGAGATAATGTATCTAGTCAAACTAGTTACATTATAACAGTTTCCTATTTTAGGTACACAGCCGAAAGGTAGTTCCTAAACTTTGGTATCTACGGTTGAAACCGCGACTTTCATCCCGTTTCTAATTTGCAGATAAATCTCTATTGAAGTTAGTATCCTGTTCAAAACAGATTCTGAACATCAATATATATTTATGTATCACACTAAGTATCTAAAATCCAATTTTAATACTAGTAGTGAACATATTTATGACAAACATATTTGAAGTCGGACCCTTGCTCGTTCTTCAATTCCTTCATGTCTGCTTTGTCCAAACGACAGTCACGCTTCCGCGATCCCGTTTGCCACATTTAGGCAGACATTTTAAGATATGTCATTTATCTTCCTAGAAGATTATAATGATTTTGCATTTGCCCTTTTCAACACTCCAGAAGCCTTTGGCCAAGCCTCGGACTTCTAGAATATCGAAGTAAGTTGTGCCTTGCGCTACTTGCCTTATTGCAAAGTTTGACTTTGTCTCCTTGAGAATAGTTATTACTCTTCAAGAGTTATTATTGCAATTTAGTACTTCTAAGATCTAAGTATAGATTTTTGAAGATCCTTTAATTTCTTATCATACTTTAAGGATCTAATCCTTAGTTCTGATTCAAAAATTAAGGAATCTACTTCGACAAGCTTAATGTATTAAACACTAAAGTTATCATTACATGATCTTCCAATGATCATGCTCTACTATTTGCTTAACTCCGGGCTTAGGCCTAATATGCTATTTTATCAAATAAAGTAACTTATAGTTTTCAGGATTATCCTGAAACTTTATTCCCAATTTTGAAAATTAAACCATTTAAATACATTTTCCCTAGGATTATACTTTAAATGTCAATCTTTCAATTTTATCTTGATTTTAATAGTCCAACTATTTAATCAACGATTTAGGTACTATTTATTATAATGATTACAATAGTCCAACTATTTAATCAACTATAATTTAATAGATTAAAATCAATTATATTGATTACTATAATCCAATTATAAAATCAACTATAAATGAATAGTTTGAATATAGTCCAACTATTTATTAAAACAACGATTTAAATATTAGTCCAACTAACATTTAAATACATTTGACGAATGATATTTGTGATTGAGCGCGTATGGCAAGTAATTAAACGAATATTGTAAATTCAATTCTTGCCTCCCACTATTTTTCGGCGAGCCTCTAACCCTCTGTCGAGTACTCGGGAAACCGTGTTTCCTAGCGGGCTAGGATCCCGTTAAATATCACACAATCTTGACTTTGGCCAATAAATTGTATGATAATTAACTAGGTAGATCTCTAAGATCAATTGGATCCAATCCAATTCCTAGATCCAGTGGGGGGACATCCAAGTCCGAAACATATATCTTATATATGCCAATACATCTAATGTATTACCTAACCTTTTTCCTCTGAATCAACTAAGCCTTGGTTTGACACAACAAACTTAGTGATCCCAGTTAAGCGCGACCCATTGACCATGGAAAGCTTCGTAATCAATGTCGATGGACAAGAAGTGGTCTTGACTTTGGCCAACAAACCACAACTTGGACAAGACACTGACATGGAATAAAGCTATCGTGATTCAAACACATCCTTAACGGACAAAGGCCTTGACTTTGGCCAACAAGCCAATGCCAGTCTCGGATCTTGAGTAAGAATCACTCAATGGAAGGAAAAATGCTTAATATTTGTGAGGGTTTTTCGAGTGCAAATTGACAACCAATTTATTATCTTTGTTAAGGTCTCATCATCATACACCCTTAAACATGCATTCTAAACACATAATAAAGCGCGTATAATAAAATAATAATGATATGCGGATGGATACTTTACACTGGATCCTAGATCAAATCTCTCCATTTCTCTCTCCCGCTAGCACAAATATTTCTTCTACCCGTTACACTACACTTCTAAAGAAACCTCATTTACATTGAGGGGAATAGGTGAGAAGAGAATACAAAGAATAAGGAGGTAATAAGGCTAAACACGCAGGTCCAATTAATAAATCAATTTATTACAACAATTTCTAAAATTGCCCCACCCATATAATATCCATCCGATATACATTATCCATGCATCGCAACCATGTATTCACACAAGCATGTTATCAATCAATCTAATCAAATTAATTAATCTGATAATTAGTGATCATCCAATGTTCAAACAACGATTTGATTTTGCTCGAGTCAAACTCGTTTTGCGAATAAGTACTCAAAGTATGAATTCTTGAATTAAATTAAACTACATAATTAAATCCAATTCAATATGCATTTAATTCTAATTCGCTTATTTAATTCCAAATTAAACATTACACTTTAATAATAAACCTTTACGACTTAAATTCCAAATTTAATCGTTACGGGTCTCAAAGCCCGATTAACGTCCAACGTCAATTTAATTAAAGTCCAATGGGCTTTTAATTAATTTCTTAAGGCGTGGACTTTTGGTCAACTCGGGTCGAACCCAATAACCAAAATCCAATCCGGGAGTTACCCCATAAGCCCATAAATCAATTTTGGCCAATTAGGCCCAATTAAACTTTAAAGGTCCATTAGTCGTATTTGGGCTTTATAGAGGCGGTTTTGGGCCCAATTGGATCCAACCAATTTTGCCTAAACCCAACTTAGTACAACCAAGCCCAAAAGCCCAATTACAACACAACAAGCCCAAATCCAATTTAAGGCCCAAATAATGAAATTCCAAAAATCCAATTTTCCCAATTTAATTACACTAAAGTGTATAACACAATTAATCACCCAAATCAATATTTCCAAAACATTAATTTATACAATTAATCATGCTCAATTACAACAAAACATGTCCAACACATTTCATCAAAAATCAAACCCATTCATGCTTCTTTATGTCTCGGCAATATTGGGGATTTTATGTTCGATTCAAATTCAATCCAATTAATTCCACAATCGACATTAAATCAACATCCCGAATGATTTCCAACTCATCCAATGAATCAAAATTCAAAAAATCACCAAGACAAAATAAGGCATTACATTCGGCCAACACCAAAATTTTGGGCAAATTTTTTCCAAATAATTTTTAATCAAATTGATCCAAACAATCATCAATTAAAACACTTTTAAGCATACTAATTCATCCAATTTCATTATACATGCTCAAAATCAAGTTTACCCAAATATTAAGTCCTAAATTTTTTCATGCTTTTCCTTGCTCATGATACCATTGTTGGAGTTTGCTAAGGTCCCAAGGATCAATAAACAAGCATGAAACATAAGTGAATACAACGAGGAGTTGCGGAATACTCACATCGATCGGTTGAGTGACGCTTTGACGAACAAAAATTTTCTTTTTGGTCACTGCATGCTCGGCAGTCCACTGTCACAGCCCACTGCATTTCGGCCATTGTGGATAAACTTCGTCAAGCTCCAAGCTTCGTGAAATGATTCCCGGGTCATGGGTGGACTTCCCTATCACCTTCGCATGTCTCTCGGAGTGCTAGCTCTCTTGACTTTTGCCACAAAAACCAAGCACTTGCTTCCCTCATTCACAGTTTTGCAAACCAGAAAACCAGAATGTTTTTAGCCCCTTGGGCGTGTAGATGAAGAGAGGAAAGAGAGAAAGAGAGTTGAAAAAGTGTGAAGTGATTATTGATTTTCTAAAATCAATTCAACATATACCAAATGTTAAAATAATAGTATATGTCTATCAAGCTTTCAAAAAGCTTTCAACCACTTCCATCAAGTCACATCTATCCATCAAGTTGTCAAGTCACATCACTCAAAGTGAAAAGTGATTTGACGCTTGATGTGACTAATGATTTGACGCTTGATTTGACTTGCGTGCCGCACTCGAATTCGAAATGCGAATGCGCTCGCAAATAATCCCGGGCTCGGGTTCGCTAATTCCAAATTAACGAATTTTCTGTTGCGTCGTAATTAAATGATTATGCCTAACGAAGTCACTATTCACGTTGCTAACGAATTAATTCTAAATTAACTCGTTCGCCCGAATTAAAATCTAATTTTAATTCCGCGTCGAAATCCAATCTTGTTTAATATATCGAATATATTAATTAATCGATTAATTCCAAATTAATCGTTATCTCTCTTTTAATGATATTTTATCCCAGATAAAATATCTATGCAATTAATCCCAGATTAATTTTCTCTCTCATCTTATTAATCCCATATTAATTAAAAGTGCGAGTCATACGTCATCGGTGAATCTTTGGGAAGCGACCCATGAGATCCCCAGATATGTTGGCAGTAAATTCAGTCGTCGGACTATCCGAACACGTAAGTACCTCGTACTACGTTTATACCGAATTACAAGACAAAGTTGGCTTCTAGCAAAGCGCTATGCATTCCCAATTCTCCAGAAATATCCTTACAGGAATAAAGGATCTATATCAGGCGTAGTATACGTAGTATTGCATATTTCGATCCAGTATCGGATGATCACATGCAAGGCCTGGGGCTGGTACAATATCTGCCCCGTACGAAGCATATATCGGATTACGAGCAACTAGTCTCTTTAATATCGGATAATCATGACCAAGTCATATTATCCCGACGGTTGCAACCTTTTTAGAGAACCAGTTATGTATCCATACGCGATCATCATCTCCATATGACTGGAGTGACACTTCCGTTTTGACATCACACCCATTACACTACGATTCTCAATATACCCAGCATAGGCGTACACAGAACCTGTTAAAGCCCCGGACGATCGCAACCAAAGTATATTGATTGTCGCAAGTATTAGCGGTGCAAGTCTCAGGTTAAGACCAAATACACCTACCCTGATTTCAAACTTCCATAGACACATAGTCATACTACCAATGGAATTCTGAGGGGGTATCCAGAGCGAAGCTGTTTCCCGTACCATCGGTAAAACACAACATCCTATTACACTTGCATGAGTATCCTATACCCAAATATATATGAGAACTATGACGTTGTGCCCTCACAACGCGCACAAGTCTAATACTAGTCTTTTACGTATTATCGATGTCTAATCTCGATAATACTCTAACTAGGGATATTTAATGATTTATCCTTTGTGGATTGATACTGTCTCATATCATTCTCAATCCAGGAACAAATCACAGGGACCTCCTATCATTTATACATCTAGGTGATCTAATCACAAATGATAAGAGTGCAATCTCCTTTGTCACATAGTTAATTTGTACAACAACATCATGATCTGTACAAATAGTGACGCTATGGGTCATAATTGTCCAACACCGCACCCCCAGCTCCAGATTGTGGCTTGGGGGACGACGATACGTAACGCCCCAAGACCACCAGATATGAGACATAGTGGCATGCTTTGGGGGACGGCGATACGTAACGCCCCAAAGTCAGGGTTTTGCACTTCTGCCTCCAGATAGGCGTATGAGGGGACGGCGATACGTAACGCCCTCATACGTCCAGTTTTTCAGACAGAGACACATAACTCAGAGAAAGTTTTCAATTTTCAGATACAGATTTCAGTTTTCAGAAATACAGATTTCAGATAAAGACTTCAGTTTTCAAAAACAATTTTCAGAAATAGTTTTTAGAAAATAGTATTTCAGAAAGACAGATTTCATAAAAAGTTTAGAAAGCAGTTTTCAGAAAAGATTTTCAAGACATATTTCATAAAAACATGACATGATTAAAGTACTGCATAGCTTATAAAAGTCATGCATTTAAATCATACATTCTAGTTAACATTTGTGACGCATAAAGTGGACATTAATGAATGGTAGCATGATTATATCTATGAGTATTGATTGATGTATGTGTGCATTGTATGCTTATATGGAAGGAACAGGTTGTAAAACACTAGTTCATGATTATAAGATTTTATATTCATGTTTGTGCGGTTAATATTAGTTTGGTGGTTGTTCAATAGAAAGAATATTATATTTAAATCCGATTTGATGATATTTCAATAAAATAAAAGAAAGATAAGTAAGGTAAATAACCAAACTAGATTAGCAAAGAGTAAGCAAGTAAGTACTAAGATATTAAAGTAGCGCAGGAGAAGCGTGATGGATGAATTTGATGTAGTTAATATGGATGTTCGTTAAGGAAAATAGCAAAGAGAAGTTAAAGCATGTTTATGATCAAATAAAAGATCAGTAATACAGATTGTGTTTTGCTAAATGGTTATAAGTTAGATAATTAATTCAGACTTATTATATATTTGTATGGCCACATAGACAGATATGATGATTACAGAAACGGAGCTTAGATTTTGCATGTGTTTGACGCTTAAGGAATGAGCATAGTTACTTACTGAGTCTTATGACTCACACCACAACAGTGTTTGAGTTTTGCAGGTTGGCGACCTGATCGGTCGACCACAGATACCAGAGCTTCAGAAGCCGGATAGCAGCGTTGTAGTCAGTCAGTCACCAGCTCTTGTGGGATTCAAGTCAATTTGTTTAAGAATTTAGTTATAGAGAATTGAATTGTATAAGTTTAAGTTGTAAAGGTTTTTGTTTATACGCATTTTCGGGAATGGAGCCCAGTGGTATTGTGTCTTGAGTTGATTATTCTAGTGTTGATTATTTGTCTGGGCCCTTTAGGTTGTTTGAGGTGCTGGACTTTAATCCAGGTTGTATGACTTTTAGCAGAGGTCATGCCGAAATTTCGTCAAAGTCAGAGGCTTATGGAGTCAGGATTAGCCTGTCTCCTACCGGTAGCATCCTGGCTTAGGCGGGATGTTACATTATCAAGGGTACTAAACCCTCAATTTATGGCTAGCTGAGGAGGATGACCTCCATGATTGCAGATTTCCGACAGTTGAGAGAGACTGTTATGGATATTGAAGAAAAGAAGGCTGAAAATAGAAAGTTTTATGGCTAGAATAGAAGAAGAACTTTTGGAGGGCCTTCTGAGACCAAGTCCGTTACTGCCGAGGTCGCTACCGTCAAGAACATGCGATTCTCCAATCTTGGTAGACCTTTGTCAAATGTATTTAAAAAGCTGAAAATACAATGACTTCTAAAACCTTTGGAACCTAGGTCATTTCCGAACCCTGTACCACCGTACCTCAACCTAAACCAGTATTGTTACTTCCATCAAGAAAAAGGCCATGACACTGACAACTGTACCTGCCTAGGCATGAGGTCCAAAACCTCATTGACTCCCATAAAATACCCAATCCAGAAAAAGAACAACATAACACATACAGAAATCATTTGCCTAATTACCACTCCATTCCACCACCCACCTACATGATCAACTCCGGCCTACTCGAAACCTTTGTCCTCCAAACTCTCAACCACCAGGCTTCTTGCATTGAGATAGAGGATAACAGTAGTAAAGAACCATAGGTCAAGGAAGAAGGCAATGCTGCGAATGATGAAGCTGTCCTCCCTAGCTTATTTGATCATGCATTTTTAATAAAGACATTGATTTTGTCTACTTATTCGAACCTTTTCTTAATGATAATAAAGGCGTTCATTTCGTTTACTTGCCTGAGTCTCATCTTTTCAACCTGTAACATGAGTATATTTGACAAAAGCATTCAACCATGACACTATGATATTCAGCGATGTTTAGAACACATGGAGTCCTCGGAAGAAGCAAGCAGAAAGGACAGGATATCCATTCAGAAATTGGGAAATGGGGCAGTGAGACTGTCAGACTTAGAAGGAAATGAGTTCACCGAACCGATCAATATGGATAGATTGAAGCAGTATTTTTCCTGAATGAGAGAAGACTGAGCAGTCACCAAGAGAATTGGCAGAAGACCTAACCTGACGGGATAGGAAACTCATGCATGCATGCATACACGTAACACATTTTGCATCTCTTTTGTGTTTGTTTTGTTTTGTATTCACAGGTTTCGAAGAAAGAAAACAGAAAGCGGCAAAGACAAGCCAATCAGAAACAGCGAAAGTACAGTATCAGATTCGGGTAGTAATCCTAGGGTTGAGGCCCATATTGGTTTTAGATTCGGGTAGTAATCTGAGGGTTGAGGCCCGCATTAGTGTTGGATTTGGTTAGGAAACCTTAGATTGAGGCCCACATCATTATCAGTCTTGCCGGGTATGGCACTCTGGGGGCGAGGCCCACATTAGCATCAACATCAGTCTTGCCGGGTATGGCACTCTGGGGGCGAGGCCCACATTAGTTTCAGTATCAGTCTTGCCAGGTATGGCACTCTGGGGGGGGCGAAACCCACATAAGCATCAACATCAATTTTTTCGGTTATGGCACTCCGGGTATGGAGACACATGAACATCAGTATCAGTTTTGGGATGAGTCCCAGGGTCAAAGCCTACATTCAGTACAATTCAGGAACAAAGCCCACAGTTAGCTCAGTTCGGGAATAAAGCCCACATTTCAGGAACAAAGCCCACAGTCAGCTCAGATCGGGGATAAAGCCCACATTCAGTACAATTCAGGAACAAAGCCCACAGTCAGCTCAGATCGGGGATAAAGCCTACATTCAGTACAATTCAGGAACAAAGCCCACAGTCAGCTCAGATCGGGGATGAAGCCCACATTCAGCACATTTCGGGAATACAGCCCAGGAGAATAAAGCTCTATCTTGACACAGTTCGGGACTACAGCCTAAAGGAATAAAGCCCTCTCTCAGCACAATTCAGGAATACAACCCAGGGGAATAAAGCCCTCTCTCAGCACAGTTCAGGAATACAGCCCAGGGGAATAAAGCCCTCTCTCAGCATATTTCGGGAACAAAGCCTAGGGGAATAAAACCATATCTTAACACAGTTCGGGAACAAGGCCCAGGGGAATAAAGCCCACTTTCAAAGCAGTTCGGGAACAAGGCCTAGGGGAATAAAGCTCTATCTTAACACAGTTCGGGAACAAGGCCCAAGGGAATAAAGCTCTATCTTAACGCAGTTCGGGAACAAGGCCTAGAGGAATAAAGCCCTCTCTCAGTACAGTTCAGGAATACATCCCAGGGGAATAAAGCCCTCTCTCAGCACAGTTCGGGAAAAAAGCCTAGGGGAATAAAGCCCTATCTTAACACGGTTCGGGAATAAAGCCTAGGGGAATAAAGCCCACTTTCAAAGCAGTTCGGGAACAAGGCCCAGGGGAATAAAGCCATATCTCTACACAGTTCGGGAACGAAGCCTAGAGGAATAAAGCCCACTTTCAAAACAGCTCGGGAATAAAGCCCAGGGGAATAAAGCTCTCTCTCAACGCAATTCGGGAACAAAGCCCAAAGGTCAGAACATCTCAGGATAACAAGTAAGTTAAGCAACAGCTGGCGAGCCACGTAAGTAAAAATGCATTGCACGTACTTTGATAGAATTGTCATTGTCACACACTGCACAAGTCCCATCAAAGTGGGAGCGACTGTGGGCACTGCATTTTTACATGTAAGTCCCTATGATGAGTCTCATTTGGAGACACTACCTTTTAAGTCGAGGAAGTCGCGGGAAACGGACGTCGGAAGGGAATTAGTATTTTGTTAGATTTTATTCGCTTGTTTAGCTTCTGGCTCACTTGTTGGACCTTCGTTTTAAAGCACCTTTAGCCAAAAAAACCCCACAAGCTATTTAACCTGGCCCAAGACCCTTGAAATACAAAACCAAGCTCATCTCACCCAAGCTCAATCCAAAAAATAATTAAAACATGTCACAAATTAAATTAAATTAAAAAAACAATTAAATTAAATTAAATTAAATTAAATTAAATTAAAATCTAATTAAAATCTAATTAAAATCTAATTCCAAAATTAAATAAATCACTCACCTAATTTAATATATTACCCACCAAAAATACAAATATTCTTTCCATTTTTAAATAAATTAAATACCTCCCTTATTTACTTGATCTTTCTTTCCTTATTTTAAAAATTCCATGCACAATGTATAACCCTAATTCTTCTCACCTCTCACACAAACAAGCACAAAGAAAACCCTAAAGCCACACGTCTCTCCCTCTCTCTATATAAACAACAACAAGTGCAACCCTAAAGCTCTCCAACATTCACGTATATTCTCACAAAAACACAAAAAATAAACTGCTTCAATTGCCTCAAACCCTTCACAAGAAACAGCCAAGACCCACTCACGCCATCATCCATAGCACACACCCACAGCACCTGCCCTCATTCACTCACGTCGCTTGCCACTCACACCTGCCACCCTCACGGCCCCACGCCACATAGCCATACACTTCACGCGCCCCTTAAGCCACAACCCACTCAGACTTTCTCTCGGCTACAAACCAAGAGCAACGTGACCTGTAAGCCACCAAACGAACAACAACGCAGTCCTTATAAGCCACAATGCCCCTCACAAATCGGCGATTCACTCACGCAGACCTACTCCCCTCACGCACACATCAGCCACTATCCATACCCTCACGCACCAAGAACCCACACTGCCACACTCACGTTAAAAGCCAAGACCATTCACTCCTTCAGCAGCCCTTAACCCTCACGTTACTAGCCCCCACAACAATAGATAAGCCCCTAACTGCAACCACAAACTCCACTCATTGCTTCACGCCTAAAAAATCTGCCTAAACCATCCAGTTTTACTGTGAAAATAAGCCTGAAAACTACCCATAAATTGTCATAGAACTGTACTGAAAAATAGTCCAAAAACTGCCCAAAACAGCAGTCAAAAACGCCAACAAACGGCAGCCCTTTAACCGCAAAAACAGTAGCCTAAAACACCAAAAATAATGACCAAAATATAGCAGCAAAACAGCAGTGAAACGGAGTCAAAACAGTAGCTTGAGCAGTGAAACAGCGAGGAAAGACGCAAACCAGTGAACCAGAAAAGTTGCGGAGCTTTAACCTTTCCGATCACCGTGAAACGCGAATCCGAGAGTCGACGAAAAAGGTTAGACCTGAGGGCACTTTTCACATCTATTTTTATTCATATTTTTAATGTTTATTGAATCTTATTTACATGATTATTGTGGAGTAATGCATGTTGTGGCCCTTGAAAAATGCTTGTATTGTGAAATTGTGTATGTTATGGCCCTTGAATAAAACGGAAAATGTGTCGCCTCTTGTGGTATATATGATGGAAACCCGGACAAAAATTTCATAGCCGATTTCGAATGGACGGTAGTATGATTTGTACTCGGGATACAACTCCACGTACCACTTGAGTATACGGCACATATTTTATTTCATGTTATCTTGATTTGTTTATATCGTTATTTAATTTTTGCATGTTATTTGTTTATGTAATAATGTGATGCGCATGGGCTTAGTAAGTCGGATTAAAGGTCCTCAATTTCGAGAGGTTAAAATCCTTTACCACGCCGGATGATGTATATTCGGTTGAAGGTAAGATGTGTTCAATCGGGTATACGAAGTCCGATATTGTTGAATTTATTTTTATATGCATTATGTTATTAGTGCATGGGCTTAGTAAGTCGGATTAAAGGTCCTCCATTTCGAGAGGTTAAAATCCTTTACCACGATGTTTTGCCACATCGGATGATGTATATTCGGTTGAAGGTAAGATGTGTTCAATCGGGTATACGAAGTCCGATATTGTTGTCTTTATTTTTATATGCATTATGTTATTAGCTCATGGGCTTAGTAAGTTGGATTAAAGGTCCTTCATTTCGAGGGGTTAAAATCCTTTACCACGATGCTTCGCCGCGCCGGATGACGTATATTCGGTTGAATGTAAGATGTGTTCAATCGGGTATACGAAGTCCGATATTGTTGTCTTTATTTTTATATGCATTATGTTATTAGCGCATGAGCTTAGTAAGTTGGATTAAAGGTCCTCTATGTCGAGGGGTTAAAATTCTTTACCACGATGCTTTGCCGCGCCTTTTAGCCCGTTATTATTGATTAGGTGTCATATATTCATCCGTTCACGTATGTGTCATGTTGTTTACTGTATTTTAGTGGTCACTCCTGTAACCCCGTTCGAACGCGTTTCAGAAATCCGCACGAACGCATGTTTTCTGTCTCAGTTCGTTCGAACGCGTTTACGAACGCTACTCGAACGCGAACCTTCTGTTTACAGTTCGAACGCGGCTACGAACGCCGCACGAACGCCCACGGTAAACAGACCATCTTCCATCACATCTCATGCATGGTTACTCGTTTTGTCATTTACCTTTTTAATTGTTCATGTTCTCGCAGTTAGTCATTTATTGTGTTCACAAGATCACATGTTCGTTTCCATGATGCATGTTTACACAGTAGTTATCTACTTATGCTTCCGCATTCACCCATTCAACATGTTCATGAAGTTGTATGCTTGCCGTATTTCAATTTATCTTTATGCATTCAAATTCGGACATAGATTATATGCAAATATGTTGTATGCAAATTGGGACATAGATTATATGCAAATATGTTATATGCAAATTCGGACATAGGTTATATGCAAACTTAGATATGAGCCTTGTACTTATGCATGCGAACTTAGGAGTAGATTATCCTTGGAAATAAATCCTTCTTAGGCTTGGTTAAATTATTGCACAAATTATTTCATTACAAGTGGCATAAGTAAGGGACCATTCTGAACCCAACGGTTTGAGGTCTTCCCTTACGAGGGGTGAGTGCGGCCTTAAATCTTTGTCCCGGTTCACACCGGGTGGCGACTCCATTATTCTTCCGTTTAGTCCCCCGCGGGCTACTCCGTACTCCCAACCGGGCCGCGAACCCGGAACAGCATGCGTCGCCCAATTTCTGTGTCCCACAGTACCAATCCTTGTACTTCATAGGGTGGGCATTCATTCGGTAAAGCCTCTTCAATTCTTGAACCGACGGTTCACCCAGGCCAGCTCGACTCCATATCATATAAAGCTCAGCGGGCACCCTCCACCTATTCAGATTCAATTGGCATGGGGCCAGGTTCATTGCTGTCAGCATCTTGGTAAAGTACCCTTGGATGGGCAGGCGCAAACCCATATCGAAGAAAGCCATGCAGAGAGCAACTTGACCGCCACACGGTCGGCTCCCCTGATCACATTTTCAGTCACGTCCAAGCTAATTTCATCAAAAATACTGAATATGCCCCTAAGATGATCCAATTTGATATAGGTTATGGTAAAAGCTCTGTCCATGTCAAGATTGATGAAGTCAAATGAATGAGGTGTTTGGGTCGGGGTGGGCTATTCTTACTAAGAATGATTGATTTTCTTCTTCTGAGGGGGTTGGTGTTGTGTCAAGGTCACTGGTCCTACTGATCCCGAGCTTCCCATTGGCTCGGTTGGACGTGGGACATGTGCCTTCGACAGGCAGAACAACAAAGGGAGTTGTAGAAGAGACTTCGGATTCTGACATTTCTAGAATGGCCCGAGTGGAAAGGTTAGTCAAGTTAAGCTAAGCTTTTCTACAAATTGTATGGGCCTATTTTACTATTAGTTGGGCCTATTATCTACCTAGGGTTTAGTCTGTTATCCTTACCGAGTTGCTAACCCTAGAATGTTCTAAATGCCTAAGCAATGGCGAAATAATAAGTTTTTAACAGAGCAGGAGCATAACCAAAAACATAAACCCGTCCCGAATTACTTATGTGAATCTAAGCCAATAAATCCAGAAACACACACATCAGCATCATGAAACCCAAAACACACAATATATAACAGCATCATGAAAGCCAAAAACGTATATTTTTTTGGGGCGGTTGTGAGACCTATAGGGCCGGATTGGTGCCCCGCGCAACGAAAATAGTTCTAACCCGTGGTAATTTGAGCATAGGTGTATATTTAAATATTTTAATGAAATAGTATATTCCATTACGAGTGTATAGGAAAAAATCGGGACTGAATCGGAGTCCAAAAACTCAAAAAAAGACAAAAACAGATTTCATTATGTGTGCGCTGATCATTCTTTTTTTTTCAAATGCAATATTTTCTTTCAACTCTCTGGAAATATAGAGCTGAAGGAAATAAGATTTTTAACCCTAATTCCTTCCAACCTTCCCTAAACACTTTCAAACACCCAAAATTATTTTCTTAGCATCAAAATCAATATCAACATATGTTATAGAATAAAAATCATATTTTTCAAAATATCAGATATTTTTACAAAAACATAAATTTTGTTTTAAATACACACATGCGTAAATTTTGAATCCAAAAAATAAACCAAATTAGAATCCTACAATGAAGTGATTCTTGAACAATTCTAGGTCACTCAAATATGGTCAAGTGATTCTAAAATGATAGTCATATCTCTAAACTTTTATCTAGAGTTCCAAACTCTAATTTTATGTTTATGTCCAACATAAACATTTTGACTCAATCACAAGCATATTGTGTTTATGTTTCCAAATCATCCATACACAATTTATTAGCCTAATTTCAACATCAAGCTATGTTATTATCTATCCAATACATAATACATCACTATATGTTTCACTAATGGCACTAATGAAAACATAGCTTTGGAAAAGATAAAACTTACCTAACAAGCTTGATTTCAAGATCCAATCTTCTTCTCCTTGTTGAAATATTGTGGAGAACTTCCAAAGTTAGCAAGCTTGACTCCAAGATCCAATCTTGATTCCAATGTTAGCAAGATTGATTCCAAGATCCAATTTTGATTTCTCCTTATTGAAATGTTGTAGAGAACTTCCAAAGCTTCTCCAAACACTTCTTTTACTTATGCTAATATTTCTAAATCTTGCTTGTTTTAGATTTCACAGGCTTAACTTTCTTAAGATCAAGTTTAATTAAAAACTTGCTCAAGTTTGCCTTTTATAGCAAAACTTATGCAATTTTTAATTAATAAAAGTATTAATCAACTTTTAGGTGGGTTCAATCCAATTTTTCCAAATATGTATAATTAGGTGTGACTAATCACCTTTGTCTACCACTTTGATTTAATCCAATTAAATCAAGTAAAATACACCTATTATTACATATTTGTAATTACCAAAATATCCTCCAATGGTAGAGATATATATAAAATGACAACAAAACCTTTGTGTGATTTTAGATTAATCCAATTAATCTAATTGGGTCAAAGTAAATAATTAATGTTATCCAATAACAATTAATTATTTTAATTGATAATTATAATATCAAATATTATTTATTATCAAAAATTATCTGCTACCCAAGTGCTCAATGAGTACACTTCATATTGTGGGAGTCTCTAAGTCTAGACACATTCGTCATATAAGCCTAGCTTATATGTACGTAGTTTGGCCACCTTCGAATTTGCGAAAAACACAAACGACCTTTATGAACTATAAAAGTCGAGGTCATCACATATGTTTAACAATCCCTCTATCGTAGGCTATCCGAGTTGTGCTTAGGAAACATTTATTATACCGTCAAGTTTCTGAAACGCACATCTCATATCGATATGTCCAGGAGTATTTACATTTAATAAGAACACCATTTCATATATATGTCATCCACCCTAAGTTATCTGCTTTGGCCAAAGTCTTAAGAATCGTGACTTACTCATATGGATACACACTTGATTAACGAGTGCATTGGTCCACACCCAACGAACATCTAGCGGTCAAACCATGAAAGGTCTCTGACATATATAACATCAAAATGTGGAGGATCACACACAAAATCAATGTTATCCTATAGTCAAAGGATCACATATGCTACTTGACTCGAGGAGATTCCTATTGACGGTGGTGTGTACTTCCAAATATTAGGAATCCCATATTAGTCATTCAGTATTCACTCCAACGAATACCCACATGTCTATATAAGCTTCCCTTACTCATGGTACATCGGGTTAAACCATTGGAACTTCAATTCCAATATACGATATATGTTAGTCTTATAGGTTATAGGAATTCGACCGTATTCCAAAACCAACAACTAGGAATATTTACTTTAAAAATAGTTTATAATAATAATATTATCCCAATGTCAGACCACCCAGTGTCCAATATTACTACATGACTATTCTAAGGTCGATGTCATTCTTAGCATATTTATATATCAATCTTATATGCATAATGACATTATCATTAATAAGGTTTTAAATGAAAATGTAGTTATTTTATTAATAAATAATAAAATATAATGTACAATACATTATTTGGATTGACGCTCCAAGCACCAACTCCAACATATTCAAAACACCCAAACAGAAACCCAGAAATAATCCAGAAACACACGCCTTAAACCCAAAAAAAAAAACCCAGAAAAATGCCATATATTCACCATGATCAAACAAAAACCTTAAACAACTCATGAGCACAATATAATCGTCAATCGAAGCCTACTATTACCATGCATCAGTATAGAAATATAAAGCATGCTCAGAACACTTACTGGTATAAAGATGGTTGAAGACGAAGATTGAGAGTTAAGATCGGTGAAAGAGCTCGAAGTTTCCGAAAGCTTTAAGGTTCTTGAGAAATTTACAAGAGAATGAGTTGTAAAAGTTACAAATGAACAAAAGTGGCCTTTATATAGGCTGCTCGGGGTGATCTTGATCGTTGGATTAGGTTTAGAGTGATGGATGGGTGACATGTATCATGTCAATTGCTACCGTTGAATTCAAGTAAAAGGCTCGGATAGAAGCCACATGCTTGGTTAATCTCACTTGTTCAAGTTTTGGTGGGCAAGTCACGGATAGATGACACTTGGCACATCGGGGATACAAAATAAAAAGGGATTTGATGGATGTGATGGGCATTTAAGGAAGACCATTATACCTCTACATATTTCTAGGGACGTTTTAGAACTCTAGAAGCATCTTTTTGAATGGCGGTGAAAGAAAGACAATCGTCAAGAAAGGAAATTTTTGGCAGTAAGCAGAGTAGACCATATCGAGAAGGCGAGACATAAGGAAGTATAATGTGAAGTGTTCAAAAATGGAGTCAAACCAGAGGATATCAGGTTGGTTTTCATCTATGTGCACAACCATCTTTTATGATGTTCTCAGCAACAACTCGCAAGTTCGTTGATACCGAAAACTATGGGACACATATTGATGGTGGTTTTTTGAAGGCTATTGTCCAATGGAGGTTCAGGTACCGATGAAGGGTATAATAGAGATTGTATTAGGCCCAAAAGTGGATAGAAAATGCCCAAATGCCCCAAGAAAGATGGGGTTAGGCAGGTTGACCTAACCTCATGATATAAAGAAGTTCTCACGATGGCAGAACATGTTAAGGATGAAGTTAACAATACTGACCCGACCATATGAAAAAGAGGGATTCGGGGTTGTTTGAGAATCCGTAGAACCCGACCGAATGAGGTCATTATGTATGAACTTGATCTAGTTGAAGAGCCAATGAGGGTTTTGATTAGTATCATTTACATCGGTGTGCCGACCCGATGAACAAATATGGGATCACAGGTCAATCAGTATTAAAGTTGTGTGACATATACCGTAAATATGAAGATGTCCTTCCAGAAGGCCGGTGCAGTAGCATAGGAATGAGTTAATCTAATTGGCTGGATTATGAGTTGTTGAGGATGACAATAACTATAATGATGATTTTGTGACATTGGCTGACATCACAGTCGGCAGAACAATATATTTTGAAGCATATATAAAGAGGTCGAAGTCACAAATTCAAGGGTTAGCAAATTTCACATCTCACAACTAGTAAAATCAAGAACTCAAGAGCTTGAGATAGAGGGAGAAAGTTGGTCAGTTACCTGACCACTTGAGAGAATTGTATCGGTCTTATTCAGATCCGAGGTGTTGTATTATTATATTTGCGCCTCCAATTTGTGAGCTAGGGTCGGTATTGACTCCGAGATATAATAAAATATCCTTGATTCATCCGTGGATGTAGGTATGAGCCACTCTCCACAAAACTACGGAAACTCTTGTGTTTACCTCGTATGCTTGTCAAATTTTTTTGGTTTGTGTGGTTACCAACAAACCAAACAAATTCACTGTTCGATGGAGGTTTATTCAGAGGGTGAATTCCCTTATGTACCCTTGGAATTAAAAACAGTCGTCGGCATTTAATTCTTTCAATTTTTTTTATATATGGATCATTTGTTTTCCTTCATATATTATATGACTATAGTCCATGAAAGTATGTCATTAAAGATATTATCTAGATCATTCAAAAAAGAATATGTTGATAGTGATTTTTGGGCTTCAGGATCCCAGCAGAGCAAGGATGGTATAAAAAGGATTTCTATTTCAGAGGTTATGAAGGCCCAGGGTCGGGTCGGTTCATGTGCTTCACCCGACCCGAGAAGGAAAGATGTCCGGGACAGCTCAGATAGTTGATTTCTCGGATTCGACCCGACTTGAATGCTCGGCAGCCGACATTAATCACATGATCTTGGTCAGGAGGTTGGAGTCTGGCCTAGGGACTCGCATTCTCCAAAAAGGTCTGAGGTGATGTGGGTGGGCGGCTAGTTAATCTTTTGACACCAAATAGCGTATGGCAGTGGCCAAAAGTAACATGGTTTAATGAGATATAGATGTCACAAGGCAGATGTGTCAGGCCGTAGGGTGGCTGTTCGCAGAGCAGATGGGGGAAAAAGTCTTAACATTAATGGAAGAAATTATGTAGTTGACGTCATGAGATTGATGTAATAGTGCAGATTGCCCTAGTATATAAAAGGCTTGAGAATTCGTTGTAGAGGGTTGGAAAAAAATTCATTACGCATAACTTATAATAGAGAGCTAAAGCTTAAGTGTAAAAGTGAGTTTGTAAGAGGTCGGTCAGCCGAGCTCGATAGATAGGCAAGTCGGTCATACCCGACCACGTTATAAAAGTTCATTTTTTCCTTGTGTCCGTGGACGTAGGTTGGATCCATTCCGTCGAATCACGTTAAATCCTTTATTTGTTGTGTGTTTTCTGATTTCTTGTTAAGTTTGCATTTGGTCCCCAAACGAAACAAATTCACAATTGATGGGAGATTATTTGAGGAGTGTTCTTCCAGAACTACCTCTGGAATGAAAATCAACCGTCAACAGTTTGCGCCGTCTGTGGGGAATTGTACAAAAAGTGGCAAACACGTTGATGCAATGGCAGGAGACGGGAACCACATGTCTTCAGAGGGTTCAACAACGGAGTGGATAGAGAGGATGGAAGAAACCATACAGAAGGAGAGAGAATAAGCACAGAAGGAGAGAGAATCGACTTAAATCTTCATGAAAGCTATGATGGAGAAGTTGGAGGAAGTAGAAAATAAAAATGATGAAAGAATAGAGGTAGGTCCCAACCGTAGAAAGGAAGAAATAGCAAGGGGAAAGAAGGTTGCTAGGTCAGAAGGTGATGATGGAAATGAAAATAGGGGTGTTTAGAGAATGAGATCTGTAGTCATCGTCGGAGTTGACCGATGAGGGGAATATGGGGAGAAGAAGAAGGTAGGAAGTCCCAGAAGTCCTCCAATGATAGTCCTTGTTGCGCGGAGAGTAATCTGAAACGATACCCGGGGTAGAGCAGGTAGTTCCCAGTTACAAGATAGACCGTGCCCAGAGTGGAGGAAGAAGGGATAATGGTGACCGAGAGCATGGCAGTTCTGAAAACCAAATGAGAAGTTGGTTCCGAAAAGAGATGAGGAAGTGGGAAGAAAACGTGAAAGGGGAACAGGAGATGACAGGGACATGGAGACAGTTTCTCCTTTCACCAAGGAGATAATGGCAATGGAATTCCCTAGAAGGTGCACTATGCCTTCTATGGATCTGTATAAAGGTAACACGGATCCCAAGTCCCATGTGAAAAAGTTTGTCTTATTGATGGAAATCCAGGAGATGGTAGGAGAGGCCATCTGCAAAGTGTTCCCCTTGACCTTGGGCGAGTCTGCCATCTTGTGGTTCAAGAACTTGGCGTCGGGGAGTATAGGCAGGTTTACTCAGTTAAGAAAGTCCTTCATACGGCATTTTAAAGGGACTTGCATGCCAAGAAAGATGGTGGGGTCTCTGAGGTTGATGAAGTGGGGATATGACAAGTCTCTGAAAACTTTTATCGGTAGATACCACAACCTGGTTTTGGAGATCGGAGCGTATGGGTCACCAAAGGCGTTGGAAAGTTTCAAATAAGCTCTCAAGGTCGAGAGGTTATGTCTCACCTGAGAATACAGGAAGTACCGGATTATGCCACGACCATAGAGCATGTGCGAAAGTTCGTGTTGATGGAGGGAGAGGAGAAGAACGCCTGAAACGAGAATATTCAAAGGCAAAAAATGGCCAGGCCGTAGAACTGACGTGATGCGAGTAGGGATCAGAGGGGACCGGCCCCGAGGCATAAGGAGTTTAGGCCAATGGCCCGGAACAACCCGACATAAGAGAGAATGCCACCAGTCCAGGTCGCCCATGTTGCGGGAGGTTCGGCTTACACTTCTTTGAACATGTCATTATCGCAGATAGCTCAGGAGATCCAGGACAAAGGTTTTTTGACTGAGCTCGACCCGAGGCAATTCCCGATCGATAAGATGGACACTAGGGCGTACTGTATACATCATAATATAAAGGGGCATCCCATGGATAAATATAGGGACCTACAAGAGTATGTAGAGGACCTGATTAGAAATTGATATTTGAATGAATGCATAGACAAAGATGCAATGAGGGCCGTGTTGCATAGGGAGCAGAGGCCAATGTTCATGATAGCTGGGGGAAGAACATTGGCAGGGGATTCAAATCAGTCCAGAAAGAATTAATGTCGGACAAGGGGCCCAGAAGTGTTTACAATTGAGAGGGAGCCGAGGATTCAGAGGTCCCGACCTATTTCCATCATGTTTCTATGACGATGCATTGATTATTAAGGCCGTTATCGGAGGGGCTGGGGTGGATAGAATATTGGTGGATCATGGGAGTGTTGTAGACATTATCTCTAAGGAAACCTTGGATGGACTTGGCGTGGAGTACGCCACCCTGACCCAAGATGCAACACCTATGTACGGGTTTGGGGGTGCTACTGTTGTCTCGTTAGGACGCATATAGTTGGCAATGACATTCGAAATGACCCCTCATACCCGAACCATGATGATGGACTTCACGGTGGTGGATTGTTTGAGCAGTTACCAGGTGATCATTGAAAGCCTTTCATGATGAAGTCTGGGGCGGCCATGTCATGTTATTATCTGAAACTGAAATTCTCGACCCGATAGGGGGTCGAAGTGGTATGTGGGAGCTAGAAGGCGGCAATGAGTTACTTTGCTACTATTTCCAAGGAAACGCTTTATGTTGAAAAAGTGGGCACGAAGAGAAAATAGAGGGAAAAGAGATGACAGAGTTAGAGTCGGTCGATCCCCGACCAGGGGAGCCCACTACGTTAGGAGCAGGTGAGGAGCTAGAGTTGATAGAGCTCTTCGGCCTGGGTAAAATAATTAATGTCGCGACAGGACTGGTCGCAGGTTTGAAAAATGATTATTGGGTTTCTTGAAGGAATATACGAATGTTTTCGCATGGGGGCATGAGGATATGCCCATGATCAACCATAGGGTCATCAGTCATCGCTTGGCAGTTAACCAAGCCCATAAGCTGATAAAGCAGAAGAAGGGAATCTTCAATCAGGAATGGTATGGGGGGATCAGAACAGAAGTTGAGAAATTACTGAAGGCCGGATTCATCAGGGAAGTCAAGTACCCTGAATGGGTATCTAATGTGGTCTTGGGGAAAAAGGCCAATGGGAAGTGGAAGATGTGTGTGAACTTCTCTGATCTGAACAAAGCTTGCCCAAAAGATAGCTTCCCACTTCCTAAGGTTGATAAGTCAGTGGACTCCACAGCGTATCATGGACTGCTTAGTTTCATGGATGTCTTCTCGGGTTATAATCAAGTCAAGATGCATCTCGAGGATGAAGAAAAGATAACTTTTATCACCGACCAAGGTTACACTGCTATAAGGTGATGCCTTTTAGGCTGAAGAACACCGTAGCTACTTATCAGAGATTGGTGAATAAGGTTTTTAAACCCCTCATCGACAAGACAATGCAAGTCTATGTCGATGACATGATCACAATTTCAAAGAAACCCGAAGTTCATCTGGCCGACCTTAGGGGGACGTTTAAATTGTTAATGAAGCACATCATGAGGTTGAATCCGAACAAGTGCGCCTTTGGAGTATCTTCGGGAAATTTTTTGGGTTATATGGTCAATGCCCAGGGCATCGAGGTAAACCCATAGAGGATCATAGAAGTACTGGATCTAAAACCCCCAAGGACGGTCAAATAGGTACAAAGTCTGACAGGTCAGGTGGCAGCGCTGAATCGGTTCATCTCTAAGGCCACCGATAAATGTCACATTTTCTTCAAGCTGATCAAGAAGGCCAAAAAGGAGGTCAGCTGGACGATCGAGTGTGAGGATGCATTCCGGCAACTGAAAGAGGATCTAACAACCCCAAGGCCAGTGTATTACACAAGCAAAGCCCTCTTGGATGCGGAAACATAATATCTCGCTCATGAACTGGTGGCTCTGTCTTTGGTCACGGTGAACGGGAAGTTGCGCCTGTACTTCCAAGCCCACCATATTGGAGTCTATACTGACCATCCACTGAGATAGATACTGCATAAGCCAGAGGTTTCAAGTCAGTTGGTAAAATGGTTAGTAGAACTCAGCGAGTACGACATATCTTATCTACCGACGGTGTCGATCAAGGGACAGGCCTTAACGGATTTTATGGCGGAGTTTATCGGACCTTGGGTCATGGCGGTGGAGGAAGCAAAATGGGAATTGTTTGTGGATGGGTCGGTTAGTTCACAAGGCTGTGGGGTCGGGGTGATCATTCGAAGCAGTGAGGGTGAATAACTGAGTTATGCTTTGAGATTCGCCTTCGAAGCAACAAATATGAAGCCGAGTATGAGGCCATTCTGGCAGGGTTGAGATTGTGCATAGCTCTTGGGGTCCAAGATGTGGTGGTGAGATGTGATTCCAAGTTGGTCGTCCAACAGCTAAAGGCTGAGTTCCAAGCCAAGGAGCCGAGCATGATAGCCTATCAGGCTGAGGTGAAGAAGATAGTTGGAGGGAATGGAAATGTGGTATTTGAGCAGGTCGGTCGAGAGAACAACCAGCAGGCAAACTCATTGGCAAACTTCATCATTCATCAAGTCAAAGACTCCTCAGACCATTCCTTTGGGATATCTGTAATCAAAAAGTGTTAGGATGTCGGATGTGATAGAGATGGACGCTGAGAGAGGGCCATCTTGGATATACCCAATTAAGAAGTACTTGGAATCAGGGGAGTTACCCAAAGATAAGAAGGCGGCCAAGAAGCTGAAATAAAAAAACGTTAAGTTCTGCTTGATAGAGAATAAGTTGTACTAGAGGGGGAACACGACGCCATACTTAAGGTGTCTGGGCACCGATGAGGATGATTATGTGCTTAGGGAGATTCATGAAGGGATTCATGGAAGCCATGTAGGAGGTCAGTCAATCGCTCACAAAGCGTTAAGGTAAGGATTCTTTCGATCGATGATGCACCAGAATGGGGTCAGGGTGGCAAGATCATGCGATGGATGTCAAAAGAACGCCAACATACCTCATCAGCCTCCTGAGCAGCAGACAACATTAGCAATTCCTTGGCAGTTTGCCCAGTGGGGAGTAGATATCATCGAGCCGATGCCAACAGGCTAGGGTCAAGCCAAAATTTCGCTATAGTTTCCATTGATTACTTCATAAAATGGGTGGAAGTGGAATCGTTATCCATAATTACTGAAAAGAGGGCAACAGATTTTGTTAGGAAAAATATAGTGTGCCGGTTCAGTATTCCCCAAGCTATTATTACTGACAACATGAAGCAACTTGACAGTAGGGGCTTCATGAAGCTTTGCGAAGACCTCCAGATTGCACTAAGGTCCGCATCATCTGCTCACCCAAATTCGAACATGCAGGTGGAAGCAACGAATAAGACAATCAAGAGCAATTTGAAGGTAAGACTGGGGTCCTACAAAGGTTTATGGGTTGAGGAGCTGTCATAGGTGCTATGGGTGTGTCAGATGACTTATAAGGATTTTACGGGTAAAACACCTTTCTCACTAGCCTATGGGTGTGAGGCGGTCATCCCAACAGAGATCGGGATGGTAAGCCATCGAGTGAATCATTTTGAAGAAGAGCAGAATGAAGACCTCGTCGGGTATCATCTTGATTTGATAGAAGAGAAGAGGGAAAGGTCAGTAGTAAAAATGGTCGTATATCAGCAAATAATGGCTCGGTTTTATAACAAGAAGGTTCAGATGCGATCTTTACTTCCTGGAGATTTGGTCCTAAGACGGGTTACTTTGAACACCAGGAGGCATGATGAAGGTTCATTGGGAGCCAAATGGGAATGACTATATAGAGTGATCGAAATCGTCAGGACGGGTACCTATCTATTGGAACAGCTGGACGATACCAGACTCAAGAAACCTTAAAAACAGTGATGTTAAGGAAATACTTTCAATAGCCCCTCAAATCGTGACCATTATCTGACCCACCTGCTTCCACTTCTCCCTAAGAGCTCGGGTCAGGGGGACTTTATTAGAAAACTGCTCAAAGATCTTGAGGAAGATATGTTTAATGAGAGTATCTCTTAGAATGACCCTCAAAGAGTTGTAAGAAGGGCAGTAGATCCCCTGAATATGACAAAGATTTCCCCTTTAAATAACAAACTTGTTCATCATTCTATTTATTATTTGGATGAGAAAAGCATGTTTGATATTCTCGTGAGATACTCATGATCAGGACTCGTAAAGAGATACGAATCAAGTGGGAAGAGCACAAACCCATGTGACCCACCATTCCCTGGTGTCATTATCAAACTCCCGGGGCGGAGCGTCACTACCCAAAGACCTGTATTTACAAGGAATGTAGCATGAAGACCTGCGTGGCGTTCGACACCTCGGGGTAACCATAACACGTTTGGTGGGAAGGCCAACGTAGCGTTTGGCGCCCCCAGGCAACTGTAGCACGTATGGAAGGAAAACAACTCAGGTATTAGATACCTTTGGGTCGGCATAGCACGGGGAAGGCCCTAGAGCCTATGTGGCGTTTGCGGGCTCGGGATATGCCTAGCACGGGGAGGGAGAATGCCCTCGTAGCGTTGGTCATTCCCTTTCGGATCCTCTAGATGCATAGCACGGGAAATGTTAGAAGGCCTATGTGGCATTTTTTGCCTAGGGGCCTGCCTAGCATAAGGAGAGTCTCATGGCGTTTTCCGCCCCCTCGATCCGTAGCTCAGTTTTCCGGGACGTTGGACTGTAAGGTTTAAAATTGTTGTTTTGGGTGGCCTAGGGCAAGATGTTGTTTTGGGCACCTATGCTGTTTATTTGTTTTCGGGTCGGTCCCAAGGTATGTGATATATCACCCCCGTTGTGCATTGTCTTATTTTCGTCTGTTTTTATTTTGTTAAGGACTTGGGGTGAGACACTCTTACCAAGCTCCTTAGGGGTCACCGGAGGTTGAAGATCTTCCCTCTTTGGTCAAAGCCTTAGTGATATCATTGGAATACTGGCTCGGGGATGGGTTGCATCCCGTCGAGGTCCCATTATGATTGTTGGCATGGAGTCAGAACATCTCCCCCATGGTCGAGCATTGATTGGTACAAGGAAAGGATATCCCCTTGTGTCCAAGTGTTACTACTGGCTCAGGGCTTGGTTGCGTCCCGCCGAGGTCCTGTTATGACAGCTGGCATAGGGTCGGAGCATCTCCCCCATGGTCGAGCATTGATTGGTACAAGAAATGGACATTCCCTTGTGACCAAGTGTTACTACTGGCTCGGGACTTGGTTGAGTCCCACCGAGGCCATTATTGAGACTATTGGTTCGGGACTAGGTTACCTCCCGTCGAGATCATTGTTGAGAATATAATTCCCACTGAAACCCCATTTTGTTTATTGGCGCAATGTTAGAGCATCTCCACCATGGCTAGAAGCCAATTGGCACAATGAGTAATATTCCCTTGCAGCCGAAAGGGGTGGATAGTTCGTGGTAGTCCTAATCGTTTGATCAAGATAGGTGGCTCTGATGGGCTCCATGTGCAGTAGAGGTTTGACCTCACTAGTTGGATTTCGGATGAACGGACGAGATGGAGAATGATGAGTGGAAAATATATCATTAATTACCGCCCCTTTTACTTAATATTTTGTATAGTTTCTCGAGTTTTATGAACATTTTGATGTGTTTTAGTTTATTTTGCAGATAAAATAAAATCGGGACTTAATAGAATCAATCAGGACGAAATGTGGAACAAATAAGGGCAAAAACTGGACTTGACATTTTGATTTTGGAGATTGGAAACTTGAAATGGCGTTCTAACGAAGTACAATTTCGGAAATTCCAACTTTGTGCAATTGTCGTATTTTGGCCATAACTCTTTACTCCGATATTGGATTGAGGTGATTCAAGTTCCAGATTAAAGAAGACGTAAAGATCTACAACTTTGAAGTTCATAATAATTTCGAATTCTGAAGTTTCAATGACCGAAATTGATAAAATATTCAGAAGTGTGTTATGTGTAATTATTTAAGTCATTTTCAAAATAAAAAAAATAAAAAAAATAAAAATTGTCAAACTTCCACCAAACATGCTTGCATGTTTGGTGGAGGATTTGGTGCCATGTTTGGTGCCATGTTTGATGTCATGTTTGATGCCATGTTTGGTGGAGCAATTAGTGGAGAAATTGGTGGAAGCCTTTAGATTTGCCTATAAATACCAAGCTAAACTTTGTAAATTTTTCATGCTTTCTTTGGAGGAATTTCTCCATGAAAACCTAAAGGAAAGTGTCTTGTATATTTATTTAAGTTTTCTTGTATTTTCTTTTTATTTAATTAATAAAATTTTGTGTGTTTTCATTTACAGCATGAGCAGGTAATCTCATTCTGCTGGGGTGACAAGGTAATACTTTTAATATAATAAATTAGATTAATCTCCTTATTTTAATTAAAATTTAGATTAATTAGTTACCTCCTATATGGCCGGTTTAGGTGACAACCTTATTTACCGCCTATATGGTCGGTTTCACATTCCAAACGTAGTTTCCGCCTATATGGTCGGTTTAGAAAATAACCTTGTTACCGCCTATATGGTCGGTTGAACTTAATTGAGACAAATGGAATTTCCTCCTTTATGGTCTGGTTAAATATAATTAATTAATTGGTAAACATTGATAATAAGGGAGATTTCTAATTTTGAAATATTAAAAGTGGATCCTTTAACCCCCAGTATTTTCTTTCATTATTGTAATTTTACTTTTATTTATTTTCAAGTTATTTTTATGATGTTTTGTTTAATTAAGTTTTTAGTAATCCTATGTATGTGTCGTGGCTAAATACATAATCTAGGGGTGTGATGAATTCCAATATCACCGGTTTATAAAATAGGTTATTTTATGTCTTGGGTAATATAAAGGTTTATTTATTGAGTCTTAAGCTTAATGTTTCTTATTAATTTGCCATTACTAAGATTGATTTGGTAAACTTAAAATAAACTTGACGAAGGAATTTTAAGTTTCAGCCTTAGGCTCAATAGCTCACGATCTCACCTCGGGGCATGGTGACCCTTAGGTAGATTTCCTTACAGGATAGACATATATCTGTCGAGCGGGGGTAGCCACAATTGGAAATTAATCTTAATGAATTCAGGTAACTTGATTAACATAGACATATTATTAATTAGGTTACACTGGGTATTTACATCTGACCATCGACATAGGCTTTTGCATAATTTCGTGTTCCAGGTTAATAAACCAATATATTGCACAAACATGAGATAACCACTTCATCTTTAAAAGATATTGGAAGGATTCACAACCCTAGATAGTTTAATAATATTGAATTTTCCTTTAATTTACATTCGTACTATTTTATTTACTTTTTAGTTTAAAATCATCATCCAATCAACAACCAATCTATTAGATACTCGTAAATATTTGGCTTCATAAATTAATAGCTTAGGTGTTAAATCCTCATGGGATCGATACTTTTTATACTACTTGAGCGATATGTGCGCTTGCGTTATACGTGTGTGATCACGCCGATCAGAGAAACTGTTCAGATGGTTCGAAACAAGTAATCCAAGGGCGAGATCCCGATCCAAAGCCAGTTTGATCTTACCCCACTATTATAGTTCCTGGCACCAACTCGTCAACTCGTTGATACCAATAACTAGGGGACATATGTTGATAGTGATTTTTGGGCTTCAGGATCCCAACAGAGCAAGGATGGTATAAAAGGGATTTCTATTTCAGAGGTTCTGAAGGCCCAGGGTCGGGTCGGTTCATGTGTTTCACCCGACCCGAGAAGGAAATATGTTTGGGATAGCTCAGATAGTTGATATCTCGAATTTGACCCAACCTGACTGCTCGACAGCCGATATTAATCACATGATCTTGGTCGGGAGGTTGGAGTCTGGCCTAGGGACTCGCATTCTCCAAAAAGGTCTGAAGTAATGGGAGTAGGCGGCTAGTTAATCTTCTGACATCAGATAACGTGTGGAAGTGGCCAAAAGTAGCATGGTTTAATGAGATATAGGTGTCAGAATGCATGTGTGTTAGGTCGTAGGGTAGCTGTTCGTAGAGCAAATGGGGGAAAAAGTCTTGATATTAATGGCAGAAATTATGTGGCTGACGTCATGAGATTGATGTAATAGTGCAGATTGTCCTAGTATATAAAGGGCTTGGGAATTCGTTGTAGAGGGTTTGCAAAAAATTCATTTACGCATAACGTGTAATAGAGAGCTAAAAGCTTAAGTGTAAAAGTGAGTTTGTAAGAGATCGGTCAGCCGAGCTCGATAGATAGGCATGTCGGTCATACCCGACCACGTTATAAAAGTTCCATTTTCCCTTGTGTCTGTGGACGTAGGTTGGATCCATTCCGCCGAACCACGTTAAATACTTTGTTTGTTGTGTGTTTTCTGATTTCCTGCTAAGTTTGTATTTGGTCCCCAAACCAAACAAATTCACAGTTGATGGGAGATTGTTTGAGGATATTTCTTCCAGAATTACCTCTACAATGAAAATCAACCGTCAACAGAATATCACACTGTATACTATGAATATATATGATGCTATTAAACTCATGAAAATAATTGCCTGTTTTACTCTCAGCAATGACCTCTCATCGTAAATTTATGGAAGAATAAATATTAAATCAGGTCGGGTTGAGTTAATTTTTATTAGTTCGATCAAAAGGCAAAAATTAAATTCAAACTCAAAAAATAGAAGTTGAGGCACGAATGGGTTGGATTGGATTGATCAAATTTTTCTATTTACAAAATATTGAAAAATAGCATGATGAAATGCTATTTGATAATATAATTTTCAATGGAACTTATTTTATAAAAGTAAGAGGTTATGTGTGTTTGGAATCTACTCCGTGAGTATTATGAAATAATATATTTGTATATTTAAAATGATATCCGGATAAATGAGAAATTGATTCTCAAAGTTTACCCATGAAGTTGAAAAAATTAAAAGAAGTTTAGCTCGTCCTACATGGGAAAGAAACCCAAGGCTTGAGTGATTTATATATAGTAAGGGTGAGCAAAATCGATTTCGGTTCCGGTTCCGCGTGGAAGTGTCTGGGTTGTAGGAAGTGTCTGGGTTGAAATTGGGTTATGAAATAAAACAATAAATAAAGCAGTATTTTACATAATATTTTTGACACAATACATAATATTCTTGTAGGAAGTGTCTGGGTTGAAATTGGGTTATGAAATTTATTTTAAATTGGGTTTTGGGTTATGAAATTGGGTTTAAATTATGCTTTAATTTGGGTTATGAAATTGGGTTTAAATTATGCTTTAATTTGGGTTATGAAATTAGGTTTAAATTGGGTTTTAAAACTAGTTAGGAAATTGGGGTTTAATTTGGTTCTAAATTCAGTTCACAAAAATGTTCCGATCCGATTCCGGTTCCGTCCATGACAGAATCGAAACCAGATTGTTTAAATTCGGTTAATCCATTTTGGAATTAGAACCGGTTCTAATTCCAAACCTGAAAAACCAGTCCAGTTCCAATCGATTTCGGGTAGAATACAATCATAGATACACTAAAAAAAATACAATCATAGATGTTCTCTCTTGCATATGCCCGCATGGGTGCAAATCTCATCTCAAATTGGGTTGACTTATATTACACCCGTACGTCACGTAGGTGATGAATGGTAAATGTATCACTATTTCCCACTCATTTGACCTAATATTTTGTATAGTTTCTTGAGTTTTGTGAATATTTTGATGTGTTTTGTATTATTTTGTAGATAAATAAAGTTTCAGGACTTTCTGGAGGTGATTTGGGGCCAAAACAGTTAAAAACGGACAAAAAAGGAAAAACTGTCATTTGGCGCGTCGCAACACTCAACCTGCGTCGCGATCGCTAAAGTGCGTCGAAGTATGCTAACGTGCGCCGGAACACATGTCACAATCAAAGAAGATTTGCTAAAATGCGCCTTGTTAACGTGCGCCGTATGCTAACGTGCGTCGAATCTGCTAACGTGTGCCTGCCACGTGTCAGAGAAGATTATATCTTGCATGTTTATTTACAGCTTTCAGTATTTAATTTCAGCTTTCGCACTTTCTTTTCTTTACTTTTCAGTCTTTATTTTCTGCAGTTTACTTTTACGCACAATACTTTCCTTTCTTTACTTTTCAGCAATTTACTTTTCAGTAATGAGGAGGTAACTCCCCCTTGCTGGGGTAAAAGGTAAAACTTTTATTACTAATATTTTGATTAATCTCCCTTAAATATAATATATAAACTAGTTCAAACGTGACTTAATGAGGATACCGCCTTATGGTCGATTGGTAAATATTGAAATTGGTTTTAACCTGACTAAACTGGATACCGCCTGATTGGTCGGTTGGTAATTAATTATTAATTTGACTTAATCTAGATACCGCATATATGGCTAGTTGGTAATTATCATGCAAAGTTAAGATATTATATTAAGGGAGATATCTAAAATAAAAGTAATAAAAGTGGATCATTTTACCTCAGCATTTTCTTTTATTGTACTTTTACTTTATTTACTTTTCAGCAATTTACTTTCAGCATTTACTTTTTAGCATTTAATTTTCAGTATTTATTTTTCAGCATTTACTTTTCAGTATTTAATTTCCAGCAATTTATTTTATGTCTTTTATTTCATTTAAGCTTTTACTACCCGTAAATATGTGTCGTAACTAAGTCAGTTATCTGAGGTTGTGATGAATTCCAATATCACCGGTTTATAAGGGGTTATTTTATGGTTTGGGTAATATAAAGGTTTATTTATTAAGTCTTAAACTTAATGCTTCTTGTTAACTGGCCATTAATAAGATTGATCGGGTAAACTTGAAATGAACTTGGAAAATGGATTTTAGGTTTAAGACCTTAGACTTTATAACCCACGATCTTCCTTGAGGATAGATAACCCTTTAATATATTTCCTTACAGGATAGTAATATACTTGTCGGGTGGGGGTAACCATAATTGGAACTTTCACTTAATGAATTCAGGTAACTTGGTTGACATAGGAATATGATTAATTGGGTTACACTGGGTATTTGTATTTGACCATCGGAAGAGGCTTTTACATAATTTCGTGTTTCAGGTTAATAAACCAATATATTACACAAACGTAAAATAACCACTTCATCTTTTAAAAGATATTGGAAAGATTCACAACCCTGGATAGTTTTATAAATTTGAATTTTCTTCAATCTATTTTCGAGCAATTTTATTTACTTGTTTTAAGTTTAAAATCACTTTCAAATCAAACAACCAATCCATTAGACACTTGTAAACATTTAGCTTCATAAATTAATAAAAGGTTTTAAGTCCTCGTGGGATCGATACTTTTTATACTACTTGAACGATACGTGCGTTTGTGTATTTCACGTGTGATTTCGCACCGGTCAGAGACGAACCAGAAACTTTGAAATCCGACCGCTTGACCCAGAGATTGAAAGAACCATCAGACAATTGAGAAGGGAAAGGCGAGAAGGCCAAGAAGTACTGATCAATATGGAACCTGAACCTTTGGAGGTTGCACCACCAATTCCTATTCGAGACAGAACCATTTTGGTTGTTGACAGACTCATTTCCTGTATTGTACTTCCTCCCTTACCAAAAAATGCATGTGACATCAAAACATGCATTCAGATGATTCAGCAGTCAATTCAGTTTGAGAGGAACGCAACTGAAGATCCTAATGCCCACATCAGCAACTTCTTGGAAGTTTGCGGTACTTTCAATTACAACCGAGCAGCTGAAGAAGCAATAAGGTTGTGTGTTTTTCTATATTCCTTGAAAGACAGAGCTAAGACTTGGCTACATTCACTACCAGCAGGTTCCATCATAACTTGGAACACTCTAGCCACCCAATTCCTTGCAAAGTACTTTCCGCCAGCCAGAACTGCCAAGTTGAGGAATGATATCACATCCTTTGTGCAACAAGATTCAGAATCCTTCTGCGAAACTTGGTAAAGATTCAAAGATTTACTCCGGAAATGTCCTCACCATGAGATTGCAAAATGGCTACAAGTTCAAACCTTTTACAATGGATTTTCTGGAATAATGAGAACCACAATTGATGCTGCTGTTAGAGGAGCGCTAATGGAAAAATGAGAAGATCAAGCATGGGACCTAATTGAAGAAATGGCCAACAACAATTCCTTCTGGCCAACAGAAAAAAGCTTGATCCAACGAATTGCTGGAATTTATGAAGTTGGAGCCAACACTGCAGTGAATGTCAAACTGGATCAGATATGTAAATTCATGGAAACTCTCAGCATGCAAGTTAATACTGGATCCACAAGTTCACCATATGGAAGAGCACCAGAGCCAAACCAACATAAAGAGACGGTGAATTATGTCAACAATTTCAACAGACAGATGAACAATCCATATTCTGACACTTATAACCTAAGATGGAGGAATCATCCCAATTTCGCATGGAGCAATAATTCAGGGCAAATGAATAATCCACCACCCGGATTCCAACAGCAGAACAAAGGCCATGAGTATGACAAAGAAACAGGAATAACAGAAGTGTTGGCCCACTTGAAAAAGATAGAAGCAAAACACGACTCTCAAGCAGCTAGGTATGATGCTTTATTTCAACCCCAAGCAGCATTAATTCAAAGTCAATTTTCTATTATTAAAGCACTGGAGAATCAAATTTGACAACTGGCCAATGCTCAGAGTTACAGACCGCCAGGTAACCTTCCTAGCAACACTGAACCAAATCCGAGGAACATGGGGAATGAGCAATGTCATGCCATCATATTAAAAAGCGGTATTGAAATTAACAAAAATGTTGGTCAAAGCAATTGTTGAGGAAGTTCCAAAAGAAAGCAGTGAAGCAGTTCCACAGATATAGGAAAAAAAACAAAGGAAAAAGATCGAGAAAAAATCATTATACCTCCATCTTTTCCACGGCGTCTCGAGAAGAATAAACTAGACAAGCAATTTTCTCGATTCCTGGAGATCTTCAAAAAGCTGCATATCAACATTCCATTTGCAGAAGCGTTAGAACAAATGCCCAGCTATGCCAAATTCATGAAAGACATTCTTTCACAAAAATGGAGATTGCGAGATTACGAGACAGTAACATTATCAGAAGAATGCAGCGCCATCATTCAGAGGAAGCTTCCCCCAAAGTTGAAAGATCCTGGCAGTTTCATTATTCCTTACACCATAGGAGAAAATGACTTCGGTAAGGTTTTGTGCGATTTAGGTGCAAGTGTTAACTTGATGCCTTTTTTATTTATAAGAAACTGCAGATTGGAGAAACAATGCCCACCTCAGTCTCTCTACAACTTGCTGATAGAACGCTCATATTTTCGAGAGGTGTAGTTGAAGATGTGCTGGTCAAAGTTGACAAATTCATTTTCCCAGCATATTTTATTATCCTTGATATGGAGGAAGATGAAGACGTGCCGATCATCCTCGGAAGACCATTCTTGGCTACAGGTCGAACAATTATTGATGTATAAAAAGGAGAACTAACCATGAGGGTACAAGACCAAGAAGTAACATTCAATGTTTTTAAAGTCATGAATTTCTCGAATGACGAGAAGGATGAATATTTCAGACTTGATATGATAAATAGTACCATCCAGACCTCCAATGCAATGTAAAGTTCTGCTGACAAACTTAAAGCATGTCAATTGCCTGTGGAGCCT
>SKCR01006569.1:0-49826 GCA_019454045.1 Zanthoxylum bungeanum | reverse complement strand
GGTGAAAGTGTGTTGGTAAGGTGAAGATGGGAATCCTAAGGAAGGAATGAGAGACAAAAATAGCATATTGTTACCTCTAATCCTATTAACGGTAAGTACGACAATCTCCTCACCGAAAATGATCTGATTGTGACCCCATACTACCCCGACCCAAAACCATTTGTCTTTAAAGTTTTTGTTGATGGCTGAAAGATGGGATATTATGTGCTCAGCCCCGGTATAGGTGGAAAGGTAGTACCTATTGGCACTGTATTTTTGCATGTAAGTCCCTATGATGAGTCTCATTTGGAGACACTACCTTTTAAGTCGAGGAAGTCGTGGGAAACGGACGTTGGAAGGGAATTGGTATTTTGTTAGATTTTATTCGCTTGTTTAGCTTCGGGCTCACTTGTTGGACCTCCATTTTAAAGCACCTTTAGCCAAAAAAACCCCACAAGCTATTTAACCTTGGTCCAAGACCCTTGAAATACAAAACCAAGTTCATCTCACCCAAGCCCAATCCAAAAAATAATTAAAACATGTCACAAATTAAATTAAATTAAAAAAAAACAATTAAATTGAAATTAAATGAAATGAAATTAAAATCTAATTAAAATTAATTTCAAAATTAATAAATCACTCACCTAATTTAATATATTACCCACCAAAAATACAAATATCTTTTCCCTTTTTAAATAAATTAAATACCTCCCTTATTTACTTGATCTTTCTTTCCTTATTTTAAAAATTCCATGCACAATGCAAAACCCTAATTCCTCTCACCTCTCACGCAAACAAGCACAAAGAAAACCCTAAAGCCACATGTCTCCCTCTCTCTCTATATAAACAACAACAAGTGCAACCCTAAAGCTCTCCAACATTCACATATATTCTCACAAAAACACAAAAAATAAACTGCTTTAATTGCCTCAAACCCTTCACAAGAAACCGCCAAGACCCACTCACGCCATCATCCATAGCACACACCCACATCACCTGCCCTCATTCACTCACGTCGCTTGCCACTCACACCTGCCACCCTCACGGCCCCACGCCACATAGCCATACACTTCACGCGCCCCTTAAGCCACAACCCACTCAGACTTTCTCTCGGCTACAAACCAAGAGCAACATGACCTGTAAGCCACCAAACGAACAACAACACAACCCTTATAAGCCACAAAGCCCCTTACAAATCAGCAATTCACTCACGCAGACCTACTCCCCTCACGCACACATCAGCCACTATCCATACCCTCACGCACCAAGAACCCACACTGCCACACTCACGTTAAAATCCAAGACTATTCACTACTTCAACAGCCCTTAACCCTCACGTTACTAGCCCCCACAACAATAGATAAGCCCCTAACTGCAACCACAAACTCCACTCACTGCTTCACGCCTAAAATAGCCGCCTAAACCATCCAGTCTTACTGTGAAAATAAGCCTGAAAACTGCCCAGAAATTGTCCCAAAACTGTACTGAAAAATAGTCCAAAAATTGCCCAAAACAGCAGTAAAAAACGCCAACAAACGGCAACCCTTTAACCGCAAAAACAGTAGCCTAAAACACCAAAAATAGTGACCAAAATATAGCAGCAAAACAGCAGCGAAACAGAGTCAAAACAGTAGCTTGAGCAGTGAAACAGCGAGGAAAGACGCAAACCAGTGAACCGGAAAAGTTGCGGAGCTTTAACCCTTCCGATCACCGTGAAACGCGAATCCGAGAGTCGACGAAAAAAGGTTAGACCTGAGGGCACTTTTCACATCTATTTTTATTCGTATTTTTACTATTTATTAAATCTTATTTACATGATTATTGTGGAGTAATGCATGTTGTGGCCCTTGAATAGATAGAAAATGCATGTATTGTGAAATGGTGTATGTTGTGGCCCTTGAATAAAACAGAAAATGTGTCGCCTCTTGTGGTATATAGGATGGAAACCCGGACATAAATTTCATAGCCGATTCCGAATGGACGGTAGTATGATCTGTACTCGGGATACAACTCCATGTAATACTTGAGTATACGGCATATATTTTATTTCATGTTATCTTGATTTGTTTATTATCGTTATTTAATTTCTGCATGTTATTTGTTTATGTAATAATGTGATATGCATGGGCTTAGTAAGTCGGATTAAGGGTCCTCCATTTCGTGAGGTTAAAATCCTTTACCACGATGCTTTGCCGCGCCGGATGATGTATATTTGGTTGAATGTAAGATGTGTTCAATCGGGTATACAAAGTCCGATATTGTTGTCTTTATTTTTATATGCATTATGTTATTAGCGCATGGGCTTAGTAAGTCGGATTAAAGGTCCTCCATTTCGAGAGGTTAAAATCCTTTACCACGATGCTTCGCCACGCCGGATGACGTATATTCGGTTGAATGTAAGATGTGTTCAATCGAGTATACAAAGTCCGATATTGTTGTCTTTATTTTTATATGCATTATGTTATTAGCGCATGGGCTTAGTAAGTTGGATTAAATGTCCTCCATTTTGAGAGGTTAAAATCATTTACCACGATGCTTCGCCGCGCCGGATGACGTATATTCGGTTGAATGTAAGATGTGTTCAATCGGGTATACGAAGTCTGATATTGTTGTCTTTATTTTTATATGCATTATGTTATTAGCGCATGAGCTTAGTAAGTTGGATTAAAGGTCCTTTATGTCGAGGGGTTAAAATCCTTTACCACCACGATGCTTTGTCGCGCCTTTTAGCCCGTTATTATTGATTATGTGTCATCTATTCCTCCGTTCACGTATGTGTCATGTTGTTTACTGCATTTTGGAGGTCACTGCTGTAACCCCGTTCGAACACGTTTCAGAACGCCGCACGAATGCATGTTTTCCGTCTCAGTTCGTTCGAACGCGTTTACGAACGCTACTCGAACCCGAACCTTCTGTTTACCGTTCGAAAGTGGCTACGAACGCCGCACGAACGCCCATGATAACAGGCCCTCTTCCATCACATCTCATGCATGGTTACTCGTTTTGTCATTTACCTTTTTGATTGTTCATGTTCTCGCAGTTAGTCATTTATTGTGTTCACAAGATCACATGTTCGTTTCCATGATGCATGTTTACACAGTAGTTATCTACTTATGCTTCTGCATTCACCCATTCAACATGTTCATGATGTTGTATGCTTGCCGTATTTAAATTTATCTTTATGTATGCAAATTCGGACATAGATTATATGTAAATAGGTTGTATGCAAATTGGGACATAGATTATATGCAAATATGTTATATGCAAATTCGGACATAGGTTATATGCAAACTTAGATATGAGCCTTGTACTTATACATGCGAACTTAGGAGTAGATTATCCTTGGAAATAAATGTTTCTTAGGCTTGGTTAAATTATTGCACAAATCATTTCATTACAAGTGGCATAAGTAAGGGACCATTCTGAACCCAACTGTTTGAGGTCTTCCCTTGCGAGGGGTGAGTGCGGCCTTAAATCTTTATCCTGGTTCACACCGGGTGGCGACTCCATTATTCTCCGGTTTAGTCCCCCGCGGGCTACTCCGTACTCTCAACTGGGCTGGGAGCCCGGAACAGCATGCGTCGCCCAGTTTCTATGTCCCACAGTCTGGCGACTCCACTAGGGATAGAGAATCGGCCCCGAAATAATGTCTTGTAATGTTTGTGATTTGTGCTTTAAGTTAACCGTGTCTATTATGGGTTGGGGTGGTTTAATCAAAGGCATTATTAAGGCTAGGTGATGGTTTGGTGTCTTCCTTCACTCACTACCTTTCTATAAGGAAAAGCTATGAAGGCACCTAGATAATCATCTACTCATAGCCTACTGTGATGGACTAATTTGGAGGACTAGTTGTTTATTCCTAACACCAAGCGATAAGAGCCTAAGAGGCTTGGGTACTTAAGAGAGTCTCACTCCACCCTCCCTCTGGGGAATCTACAACGGGAAATCCATTTGACAGTCAGTCACACACCATAGCTCGTTGGCACGTACCGTAGTGTATAAAAAATGTGCGCTCACTTGGTCGCTCGGACCCTTGAGTGGGGAGACCTAGTTGTGAGTAATCCTTCGTCAGCGAGAGCCTTTGTCCACACCCCCGTAAACCCGCATGTGAACCTTAGTCGTAGAACTAATAAGAATTATTTACTTGTGCTTGTGTTTGGGAACATTGTCGTTTGGATCCATTCGGACCTTTTGTCATGAGGTATGGGCTTGTTGGGCCATTTAAACTGGGATAAGAACGTATCTTATGACGATTGGGCCAAAAGCTTCTAAAACGCCAATGGGCCATTATATGTTTATGTTTAGGAATATTATCATTTGGATACGGTTGGACTTCTTACCATGAGATGTGAACTTGTTGGGCCATTTAAACTGGGACGAGTTCACTCCTATGACAGTTAGCCCAAAAGATTCTAAAATGATGATGGGCCGATTTGTGTGAAAATTTTAATGAGTTGATATATTCCTTGTATCGTATGTATCTCATTCATCTCATGCATACATATATCCTGTTAACATCTTCTATGTCTATAAAAAGATGTCATAGATTCCCGTTGGGTTAGGGAAGAGGGAAGACTCACTAAAAGACCGGTAACAGATATGAGTACATCCGATAACGAGGTATCCCGGATAAATCAGTTGGAAAATGGTCTCGCCAAAATTACTGAATAGTTGCAAGCCTTGACTACTGCTGTGGCTGGTATGGCTGTACCCCGTGCTGGAGGAAATTCTGAGAATGTGAGGCGCGAGGAGCCTCCGAATGGGTTGGGGGATGAAATCCCCACTTTTGATGACGACATGGCAGAGTATGCAACAGGCAGAGTGATTGGGTCTCAGGAAGAATTTCAGAAGCTTCGGGATCAGGTTGAAACAGTTACCCGCAAAATGAGGGGTAAACATGAAGAGTTGTTAGATTATGAGGCAATGACCTTCGAAGAAAAATTGCCAGCTCAATTCAAGATGCCGGATATGGCTAAGTTCAACGGGAATGGGGATCCGAGGGTCCATCTCCGTCAGTATGTTTCAGTTATGAGTTCAGTGGGTTTATCCAAGCGTCAAGTGAAGAAAATGTTTGGGATGTCACTTGAGGGGGTGCCGGTAGTTTGGTATCACAGCCTTGAGAAGAAGATTAAGGAAGATTGAAGGGAACTGGCTGATGCTTTTCTGAAGCAATATGTTACAGATTTGGAAATTGATTTGTCACTCCGTGATTTGGAGAACACTAAGCAGAAGCCGGAGGAAAGCTTCAAGGAGTATGTAGACCGCTGGAGAAGACAGCTTCTGAAAATGCAGACTCGGCCCTCTGAGAAGGACCAGATAAAGATGATTATCTGTAACGACCCGGGTTATTTTAACGAGATTGCGCAAATTTATTTTCACTTATGTAGTCTTGTCGAACGCGAGGTCAATTTGTATGGTAAAATGAGAATTTTATAAGAAATTAATTAAAGAATATTGTTAACTAATTTAAGGGGTTAATTTGGAAATTCATTGAATTAATAAAAATAAATCAAGATATTTATATCACACATTCTAGAAACACTCACATGTGTAATAAACCCACACCACACATTTAGCATACACACACGTGCACATACATATACACACAGAACACCAAACACGAAAGGGAGAAATGAAAACAGAGACTGAAAACCAGAAAATAGAAAGAGAGGGGAGAGAGATCGAGAGAGGAGGGGAGTCAGAGAGAGAGTGAGTGGCGCTGTCCGGCCTTGCTCTGGCTACCGGCAAGCCCAGCACAGCCTTGGATTCCGGTGAGGTCAGGCAGATGCCGGTGAGAGAGCTGGGAAAGAGAGAGAGGTCGAGCGTGAAGAAGAAGATGAAGAATAAGAGGAATTATGCAACTAGATTTCTGATTTTAGTTATGGATAACAATAGTAAGTATACTATGACCTATGATTTCCTTGAAATTGATTAATTTTATCATATGGGTTTTGAATTGAATTTCGAAATTGATCTTGATAAGGAGTTAAAAGTATGTTAAACATAGTCTAGATTTAGTATTTGGCATGAAATGTGGTGATGAAATCTTGAATGGACCTAAAGTTATGCCTTGGCCGAAATCTGTTGAATGAGTGGGGGATTGATTTTGCTTATGTTTGGTGATGATAGATGGTAATTAATGTTTTTGGTAAAGTTTTAGCATGAGTTTATCTGATGGGAGTTGAAGGAAATTCAATGTGTGAACAGAACTTTCTTTGGCCGAACCTTGGTGGTTAAGTTGAAGTTATGTTTGTGTTATGAAGAAATTATGGTGATTTGAGCTTAAATTAAATGTTTGCATAAGTTAGCTTTGTTGTGTTTTTTTTTTTTAAATTTTATGATTTCAAAGTAGTGCTTGATTAAATTCAATATGACGAAGAAAGGCTTAATGTTGTTTTATTTTGATGATAAAGCGAATCGTGTGTAACGTATATAAGATGATGATTTATTATAAATTGATGGTGATATTATAATGCCTATTTTGAACTTGATTTTGATGAAAAAGCAATAGTGATAAAATGTAAATGTATGATGTGTATTAGAGCTGTGAGTTCTGGTGTTGGCTGTAAGAGAATAAAACTATTCAAGAGGTATTAGGATGTTTTTGGGTGTTAATTAATTATGGATTACAAATTCTTGAGATTTTGGCTATTAATCAGATTTGTAAATGTTTGAGCGTGCTGTAAAGGTTCTAGAGTTTGTTTTCCAGTTTCATAGATTTGTAAATAATTTGGAGTTCTTAAGAGATTATATGCATGTGCTTTGGGTTAATTTTCTCTTAAAGTTGGTTATAATAAGCTACATGCCGTGAATAGTAGAGCAGTGGCTTTTTGTTTCTGTTGATTAGTGAGGATAAATAGAATGCAATATGTGCCTTTCGTAAAATGTAGAACTGGAAAGTTAGGATTGGGTTTATGAATTTGAATGATATTGACTTATGTAAATGTGAATGAAACTTGTATGGTAGCATTAAATTGAAAAATAGAAATTTGTAGATGTATGTATTTATAGCATTTAAGCTTAACTAGTTTGAATATAAATACATAGTATTATGAATGTAAAAGGTACATTGGATTGCATATGTTTATAAGATTGTGATAAATTATAATGAAAGTGAATTTGGTTGTTGCGTGCAAAGTATAGTAAGAACAGAATAAGTGTAGATTGATATAGAACTAAAATTTATAATGGTTATATGAGTTGGCAGGTTTTATAGCAACGTAAGTAAGTAACTAAGCATAAAACTAGAATCAATAACTAATATATATAGAAGTAAGTTGTAGACGGGTTATGGCGTGTTTACTCAAGCATGTATGATGAAAGTATATATGAAATAGAATACATATGTCATTAATTTATAGATATGCATGAACAGATGCATGTAATTACATGACAACCTAAAGATAGGCATATAAGAAAGCATGGTTAAGGTAGGTGGAAGCATAAGAAAAGAATATGCACATATGTGAGCTGTGATTTTTAGAAAATTGAGTTAAAATTAACAATTTTTTTGAAAATTCAAAGTGTTTTAAAGAATAGTCTCAATTGCTTTTGAAGAAAGTGTTTTCGGAAAACGTTTGATACAGTTTTGAGATTTTAAAGCATAAGTTTTGTGGTTTTCGGGGCATGAGGGAAAAACTCACCCCAGTATGTAACTTGAGATTCAGTTGGAATTGACGGATATTATGGAATTGACGGATTCAGAGGCATATGCACATGTGGAGGACTGAGGGGACGCTCTCAGATCCTCGAGCCGGGCTAGGGGAACGGCGATACGTAAACCCATAGACCCCAGATTTTGAGTTTGGGTGGTAGCATAGATCCGCATGTTGGAGTTTGCTAAGGTCCCAATGATCAATAAACAAGCATGAAACATAAGTGAATACAACGATGAGTTGCAGAATACTCACATCGATCGGTTGAGCGACGCTTTGACGAACAAAAATTTATTTTTGCTCACTGCATGCTCGGCAGTCCACTGTCACAGCCCACTGCATTTTCGGCCATTGTGGATCAACTTCGTCAAGCTCCAAGCTTCGTGAAATGATTCCCGACTCATGGGTGGACTTCCCTATCACCTTCGCATGTCTCTCGGAGTGCTAGCTCTCTTGATTTTTGCCACAAAAAACCAATCACTTGCTTCCCTCATTCACGATTTTGCAAACCAGAAAACCATAATGTTTTTAGCCACTTGGGCGTGTAGATGAAGAGAGGAAAGAGAGAAAGAGAGTTGAAAAAGTGTAAAGTGATTATTGATTTTCTAAAATCAATTCAACATATACCAAATGTTAAAATAATAGTATATGTCTGTCAAGCTTTCAAAAAGCTTTCAACCACTTCCATCAAGTCACATCTATCCATCAAGTTGTCAAGTCACATCACTCAAAGTGAAAAGTGATTTGACGCTTGATGCCGACTAATGATTTGACGCTTGATTTGACTTACGTGCCGCACTCGAATTCGAAATGCGAATGCGCTCGCAAATAATCCCGGGCTCGGGTTCGCTAATTCCAAATTAACAAATTTTCCGTTGCGTCGTAATTAAATGATTACGCCTAGCGAAGTCACTATTCAATTGCTAACGAATTAATTCTAAATTAACTCGTTCGCCCGAATTAAAATCTAATTTTAATTCCGCGTCGAAATCCAATCTTGTTTAATATATCGAATATATTAATTAATCGATTAATTCCAAATTAATCGTCATCTCTCTTTTAATGATATTTTATCCCAGATAAAATATCTACGCAATTAATCCCAGATAATTTTCTCTCTCATCTTATAATCCCAAGATTAATAAAAGTGAGAGTCATAACGTCATCGGTGAATCTTTGGGAAGCGACCCATGAGATCCCCAGATATGTTGGCAGTAAATTCAGTCGTCGGACTATCCGAACACGTAAGTACCTCGTACTACATTTATACCGAATTACAAGACAAGGTTGGCTTATAGCAAAGCGTCATGCCTTCCCAATTCTCCAGATATATCCTTACACGAATAAAGAATCTATATCAGGCGTAGTATACGTAGTATTGCGTATTTTGATCCAGTATCGGATGATCACATGCAAGGCCTGGGGCTGGTACAGTGTCTGCCCCGTACGAAGCATATATGGATTACGAGCAACTAGTCTCTTTAATATCGGATAATCATGATCAAGTCATATTATCCCGACGGTTGCAACCTTTTTAGAGAACCAGTTCTGTATCCCTACGCGATCATCATCTCCATATGACTGGAGTGACACTTCCGTCTTGACATCACACCCATTACACTACGATTCTCAATATACCCAGCATAGGCGTACACCGAACCTGTTAAAGCCCTGGACGACCGCACCAAAGTATATTAATTGTCGCAAGTATTAGCGGTGCAAGTCAGGGTTAAGACCAAATACACCTACCCTGATTTCGGACTTCCATAGACACATAATCATACTACCAATGGAATTCCGAGGGGGTCTATCCAGAGCGAAGCTGTTTCCCGTACCATCGGTAAAACACAACCTCCTATTACACTTGCATGAGTATCATATACCCAAATATATGAGAACTATGTCGTTGTGCCCTCACAACGCGCACAAGTCTAATACTAGTCTTTTACGTATTTATCGATGTCCAATCTCGATATACTCTGACTAGGGATATTTAATGATTTATCCTTTGTGGATTGATATTGTCTCATCATTCTCAATCCAGGAATAAATTATAGGGACCTCCTATCATTTATACATCTAGGTGATCTAATCACAAATGATAAAAGTGCAATCTCCTTTGTCACATAGTTAATTTGTAAAACAACACCATGATCTGTACAAATAGTGACGCTATGGGTCATAATTGTCCAACAATCTCCCACTTGGCCTATAGCCAGTCACTCGAGTGTCTTACACCCGAACTATGTCTGTCAAGCTTTCAAAAAGCTTTCAACCACTTCCATCAAGTCACATCTATCCATCAAGTTGTCAAGTCACATCACTCAAAGTGAAAAGTGATTTGATGCTTGATGTGACTAATGATTTGACGCTTGATTTGACTTGCGTGCCGCACTCGAATTCGAAATGCGAATGCGCTCGCAAATAATCCCGGGCTCGGGTTCGCTAATTCCAAATTAACGAATTTTCTGTTGCGTCGTAATTAAATGATTATGCCTAACGAAGTCACTATTCACGTTGCTAACGAATTAATTCTAAATTAACTCGTTCGCCCGAATTAAAATCTAATTTTAATTCCGCGTCGAAATCCAATCTTGTTTAATATATCGAATATATTAATTAATCGATTAATTCCAAATTAATCGTTATCTCTTTTAATGATATTTTATCCCAGATAAAATATCTATGCAATTAATCCCAGATTAATTTTCTCTCTCATCTTATTAATCCCATATTAATTAAAAGTGCGAGTCATACGTCATCGGTGAATCTTTGGGAAGCGACCCATGAGATCCCCAGATATGTTGGCAGTAAATTCAGTCGTCGGACTATCCGAACACGTAAGTACCTCGTACTACGTTTATACCGAATTACAAGACAAAGTTGGCTTCTAGCAAAGCGCTATGCATTCCCAATTCTCCAGAAATATCCTTACAGGAATAAAGGATCTATATCAGGCGTAGTATACGTAGTATTGCATATTTCGATCCAGTATCGGATGATCACATGCAAGGCCTGGGGCTGGTACAATATCTGCCCCGTACGAAGCATATATCGGATTACGAGCAACTAGTCTCTTTAATATCGGATAATCATGACCAAGTCATATTATCCCGACGGTTGCAACCTTTTTAGAGAACCAGTTATGTATCCATACGCGATCATCATCTCCATATGACTGGAGTGACACTTCCGTCTTGACATCACACCCATTACACTACGATTCTCAATATACCCAGCATAGGCGTACACAGAACCTGTTAAAGCCCCGGACGATCGCAACCAAAGTATATTGATTGTCGTAAGTATTAGCGGTGCAAGTCTCAGGTTAAGACCAAATACACCTACCCTGATTTCAAACTTCCATAGACACATAGTCATACTACCAATGGAATTCTGAGGGGGTATCCAGAGCGAAGCTGTTTCCCGTACCATCGGTAAAACACAACCTCCTATTACACTTGCATGAGTATCCTATACCCAAATATATATGAGAACTATGACGTTGTGCCCTCACAACGCGCACAAGTCTAATACTAGTCTTTTACGTATTTATCGATGTCCAATCTCGATAATACTCTGACTAGGGATATTTAATGATTTATCCTTTGTGGATTGATATTGTCTCATATCATTCTCAATCCAGGAATAAATTATAGGGACCTCCTATCATTTATACATCTAGGTGATCTAATCACAAATGATAAGAGTGCAATCTCCTTTGTCACATAGTTAATTTGTACAACAACACCATGATCTGTACAAATAGTGACGCTATGGGTCATAATTGTCCAACAATCTCCCATTGGCCTATAGCAGTCACGTCCCTACACCCGAACTATGTACGGTTGGCTCAAACTGCTGAGAAAAAGCTTTCGTCAGCGGATTTGCATGGTTATCATCTGATGCGATTTATTCGATCATCACATCGCCACGATGTATGATCCGAACGAATCAGATGAATATCGAAGTATGTATCTGGATCGTTGATGAGACCATTAATTCTTTAGCCTGTGCTGACGCCTAGCTCAGTTGCTAACAGAACTATATCTAATCTAATTAGATTTATTTATCGACCCAGAAGGCTTCTATTGCCGCCTCAGCTGCAGCAATAACCCGTATTTGTTATTTATTCGGTAACAGTATCTTGCTTGGAAGATTTCCAGCTCACTGTACCGTTATTCAAACTGTATAGTACCGTTTGTGACTTTTAGTCGTCTTTATCGGTTAGGAAACTTGCTACAGTGATCCCAGTCACTTCAAGTTCACCATCTCCAAAGATTAAGACAGCATCCTTAGTTCTCTAAGATACTAACGGATGTTCTTAACATCAATCCAATGACTATCACTTGGATGGTCTGTTTGTGAATCCATATGCTCAAAGCGGTGTGAGACACCAGGTCGCGTACATTTTTCAATGTACGATTTCTCGGAGAGTTTTAACAACTTTAAATCTTTCCCAGAAGATATTTATTCCTTGAATAAAGGTTGTTTCTCCCAAGAATTCCACAGAGAATTTTCTCGAAAGCCAAGCTTTCACCGATTGTTATTATGTGAATATATTTTCCAAGAAATGACATATTATCATTATTTTATAGGACAGCCACTGTCAGTGCGCTCCCGCTAACCTCTTTATATACACAAGAATCATTTCGTTTTGAATTAAATCATAAACCATTATGATCACATCAAAACGATAATTCCAAGAACCTTATGCTTGCTTCAATCCAAACATGGATCGAATAACCTGCAAACCTTGTTTGCTAGTTATGTTACGACAAAACTGACAGGATGTTGTAAACATCCTCCAAAAGGTTTCATTTTCAGGAAAGCGATTTTCCCGTTAAGCTGACATATTTCATAAATGAAACATGCAGCTTTAGCAAGCATTATCCAAATGGATTTACCATGGCAACAGGTAAAAGGTTGAATCGTAATCAACACAATGTTGATAATGATACATTTCCATTAAAAGCCTAGCTTTATACGTTGGTATGTTGCCTTCTATGTATGTCTTCCTTGAAGACTTATATAGTACCAATAGGCACAATGCCTTGCAGTACATCAACTAGTATCCAAACTAAGTTGATATACATGGAATCCAATTTGGACATCATGACACTTTGCCATAATAGGGAGAGTCAATACCTTGTATCACTTCCTCATACATATTCAGTTGGTATTCCTCAATAAGATAGACATCTTTATGAGGTGAGATCAGAAACTCATACCCCAGGTTGTTTTCTGACTCTCTCCGATATACGCGGTTCTTGTGTATTCGAAGATTGTGGTATAGTTTCATCCTTGATGAACTATTCATGTTCCATTAAGATTCAGTGCCTGGAATAATATTACTCTGATTTTCATCGAGTTTTACTATCCTCCCACTTACCACTGCATATCGGTATTCCTTTTAGGAAAACCGCATGGTGAGCAACAATCAAATTGTTCTCTAGTGAGATGTATAAGCACTATGCTTATGGTTTCCTTAGGACAACCTAAAATTGGCACTTATCCAATTTGGGTTCTAGTTTGGTATCATCCAAACATATGCCTAGCATACCCAAATATTCAGGAATGTGAAACCTGATTCTTTCCTGTTCATATCTAATATGATATCTGTCAAACAGATTTTTATGGAACCTTATTCTAAATAAGTTCTGCACTGTTAAAGCTTATCCGTTGAAGGAAATGGTAGCTCAGAGCGACTCATGATTAACCTTATCATGTCCAACAAAATTCGGTTACTCAGTTCGGACACACCGTCAAATTGACATGTTCCGGGAGGAGTTCTCATTGAAAGAATACTATGCTTTCAAGTATTTGAGAAACTTATTGTTTAAGTATTTTCCATTACGGTCTTACCGTGACAGTATAATACTATAGCCGATCTGTTTGTCTATTTCGTGTCGAAACTTAAAAGTTTCCGATTTATATTCTTCAAAAGAAACACATAACCATAACGCGATGCCACATCCGTAAAGGTCACGAAATATTCATATCCACCTCTAGCCTAGCTAGACATGGGCCCACTTGCTTCACTATGAACTAGGGCTAACAGATCGGTGGCATTTGCACTTTTACAAAGTAAATAGTGTTATAGGCACTTTGCCCAATAAACTAGATTCGTAGACTTTATTTGAATGGAATCAAATTAGTCCGAGTACCCACTCTTCAAAAGTGTGGATATACGAGTCTTGTTTGATTGTGTCCCAGACTACAATGCCACATTAAGTTTCTTCTGATCAAATCAGTTTGAGCTATTTGTTTGTCATGTTATATTTTTGAGATTTATTTATATTCAAAATATGAATTCTGTTATTCACATCTAATGTGTTTATCTCAATATCATCTTTATATAATGAAACACTTTAGTGTTCTAGAATATAAAGGTACACCCGTAGCGGGTTATACACTGATATAGAGATAATGTATCTAGTCAAACTAGTTACATTATAACAGTTTCCTATTTTAGGTATACAGCCGAAAGGTAGTTCCTAAACTCTGGTATCTACGGTTGAAACCGCGACTTTCATCCCGTTTCTAATTTGCAGATAAATCTCTATTGAAGTCAGTATCCTGTTCAAAATAGATTCTGAACATCAATATATATTTATGTATCACACTAAGTATCTAAAATCCAATTTTAATACTAGTAGTGAACATATTTATGACAAACATATTTGAAGTCGGAGCCTTGCTCGTTCTTCAATTCCTTCATGTCTGCTTTGTCCAAACGACAGTCACGCTTCCGCGATCCCGTTTGCCACATTTAGGCAGACATTTTAAGATATGTCATTTATCTTCCTAGAAGATTATAATGATTTTGCATTTGCCCTTTTCAACACTCCAGAAGCCTTTGGCCAAGCCTCGGACTTCTAGAATATCGAAGTAAGTTGCGCCTTGCGCTACTTGCCTTATTGCAAAGTTTGACTTTGTCTCCTTGAGAATAGTCATTAACTCTTCAAGAGTTATTATTGCAATTTAGTACTTCTAAGATCTAAGTATAGATTTTTGAAGATCCTTCAATTTCTTTATCATACTTTAAGGATCTAATCCTTAGTTCTGATTCAAAAATTAAGGAATCTACTTCGACAAGCTTAATGGATTAAACACTAAAGTTATCATTACATGATCTTCCAAAGATCATGCTCTACTATTTGCTTAACTCCGGGCTTAGGCCTAATATGTTATTTTATCAAATAAAGTAACTTATTAGTTTTCAGGATTATCCTGAAACTTTATTCCCAATTTTGAAAATTAAACCATTTAAATATATTTTCCCTAGGATTATGCTTTAAATGTCAATCTTTCAATTTTATCTTGATTTTAATAGTCCAACTATTTAATCAACGATTTAGGTACTATTTATTATAATGATTACAATAGTCCAACTATTTAATCAACTATAATTTAATAGATTAAAATCAATTATATTGATTACTATAATCCAATTATAAAATCAACTATAAATGAATAGTTTGAATATAGTCCAACTATTTATTAAAACAACGATTAAATATTAGTCCAACTAACATTTAAATACATTTGACGAATGATATTTGTGATTGAGCGCGTATGGCAAGTAATTAAACGAATATTGCAAATTCAATTCTTGTCTCCCACTATTTTTCGGCGAGCCTCTAACCCTCTGTCGAGTACTCGGGAAACCGTGTTTCCTAGCGGGCTAGGATCCCGTTAAATATCACACAATCTTGACTTTGGCCAATAAATTGTATGATAATTAACTAGGTAGATCTCTAAGATCAATTGGATCCAATCCAATTCCTAGATCCAGTGGGGGGACATCCAAGTCCGAAACATATATCTTATATATGCCAATACATCTAATGTATTACCTAACCTTTTTCCTCTGAATCAACTAAGCCTTGGTTTTGACACAACAAACTTAGTGATCCCAGTTAAGCGCGACCCATTGACCATGGAAAGCTTCGTAATCAATGTCGATGGACAAGAAGTGGTCTTGACTTTGGCCAACAAACCACAACTTGGACAAGACACTGACATGGAATAAAGCTATCATGCTATTTGTTTGTCATGTTATATTTTTGAGATTTATTTATATTCAAAATATAAATTCTGTTATTCACATCTAATGTGTTATCTCAATATCATCTTTATATAATGAAACACTTTAGTGTTCTAGAATATAAAGGTACACCCGTAGCGGTTATACACTGATATAGAGATAATGTATCTAGTCAAACTAGTTACATTATAACAGTTTCCTATTTTAGGTACACAGCCGAAAGGTAGTTCCTAAACTTTGGTATCTACGGTTGAAACCGCGACTTTCATCCCGTTTCTAATTTGCAGATAAATCTCTATTGAAGTTAGTATCCTGTTCAAAACAGATTCTGAACATCAATATATATTTATGTATCACACTAAGTATCTAAAATCCAATTTTAATACTAGTAGTGAACATATTTATGACAAACATATTTGAAGTCGGACCCTTGCTCGTTCTTCAATTCCTTCATGTCTGCTTTGTCCAAACGACAGTCACGCTTCCGCGATCCCGTTTGCCACATTTAGGCAGACATTTTAAGATATGTCATTTATCTTCCTAGAAGATTATAATGATTTTGCATTTGCCCTTTTCAACACTCCAGAAGCCTTTGGCCAAGCCTCGGACTTCTAGAATATCGAAGTAAGTTGTGCCTTGCGCTACTTGCCTTATTGCAAAGTTTGACTTTGTCTCCTTGAGAATAGTTATTACTCTTCAAGAGTTATTATTGCAATTTAGTACTTCTAAGATCTAAGTATAGATTTTTGAAGATCCTTTAATTTCTTATCATACTTTAAGGATCTAATCCTTAGTTCTGATTCAAAAATTAAGGAATCTACTTCGACAAGCTTAATGTATTAAACACTAAAGTTATCATTACATGATCTTCCAATGATCATGCTCTACTATTTGCTTAACTCCGGGCTTAGGCCTAATATGCTATTTTATCAAATAAAGTAACTTATAGTTTTCAGGATTATCCTGAAACTTTATTCCCAATTTTGAAAATTAAACCATTTAAATACATTTTCCCTAGGATTATACTTTAAATGTCAATCTTTCAATTTTATCTTGATTTTAATAGTCCAACTATTTAATCAACGATTTAGGTACTATTTATTATAATGATTACAATAGTCCAACTATTTAATCAACTATAATTTAATAGATTAAAATCAATTATATTGATTACTATAATCCAATTATAAAATCAACTATAAATGAATAGTTTGAATATAGTCCAACTATTTATTAAAACAACGATTTAAATATTAGTCCAACTAACATTTAAATACATTTGACGAATGATATTTGTGATTGAGCGCGTATGGCAAGTAATTAAACGAATATTGTAAATTCAATTCTTGCCTCCCACTATTTTTCGGCGAGCCTCTAACCCTCTGTCGAGTACTCGGGAAACCGTGTTTCCTAGCGGGCTAGGATCCCGTTAAATATCACACAATCTTGACTTTGGCCAATAAATTGTATGATAATTAACTAGGTAGATCTCTAAGATCAATTGGATCCAATCCAATTCCTAGATCCAGTGGGGGGACATCCAAGTCCGAAACATATATCTTATATATGCCAATACATCTAATGTATTACCTAACCTTTTTCCTCTGAATCAACTAAGCCTTGGTTTGACACAACAAACTTAGTGATCCCAGTTAAGCGCGACCCATTGACCATGGAAAGCTTCGTAATCAATGTCGATGGACAAGAAGTGGTCTTGACTTTGGCCAACAAACCACAACTTGGACAAGACACTGACATGGAATAAAGCTATCGTGATTCAAACACATCCTTAACGGACAAAGGCCTTGACTTTGGCCAACAAGCCAATGCCAGTCTCGGATCTTGAGTAAGAATCACTCAATGGAAGGAAAAATGCTTAATATTTGTGAGGGTTTTTCGAGTGCAAATTGACAACCAATTTATTATCTTTGTTAAGGTCTCATCATCATACACCCTTAAACATGCATTCTAAACACATAATAAAGCGCGTATAATAAAATAATAATGATATGCGGATGGATACTTTACACTGGATCCTAGATCAAATCTCTCCATTTCTCTCTCCCGCTAGCACAAATATTTCTTCTACCCGTTACACTACACTTCTAAAGAAACCTCATTTACATTGAGGGGAATAGGTGAGAAGAGAATACAAAGAATAAGGAGGTAATAAGGCTAAACACGCAGGTCCAATTAATAAATCAATTTATTACAACAATTTCTAAAATTGCCCCACCCATATAATATCCATCCGATATACATTATCCATGCATCGCAACCATGTATTCACACAAGCATGTTATCAATCAATCTAATCAAATTAATTAATCTGATAATTAGTGATCATCCAATGTTCAAACAACGATTTGATTTTGCTCGAGTCAAACTCGTTTTGCGAATAAGTACTCAAAGTATGAATTCTTGAATTAAATTAAACTACATAATTAAATCCAATTCAATATGCATTTAATTCTAATTCGCTTATTTAATTCCAAATTAAACATTACACTTTAATAATAAACCTTTACGACTTAAATTCCAAATTTAATCGTTACGGGTCTCAAAGCCCGATTAACGTCCAACGTCAATTTAATTAAAGTCCAATGGGCTTTTAATTAATTTCTTAAGGCGTGGACTTTTGGTCAACTCGGGTCGAACCCAATAACCAAAATCCAATCCGGGAGTTACCCCATAAGCCCATAAATCAATTTTGGCCAATTAGGCCCAATTAAACTTTAAAGGTCCATTAGTCGTATTTGGGCTTTATAGAGGCGGTTTTGGGCCCAATTGGATCCAACCAATTTTGCCTAAACCCAACTTAGTACAACCAAGCCCAAAAGCCCAATTACAACACAACAAGCCCAAATCCAATTTAAGGCCCAAATAATGAAATTCCAAAAATCCAATTTTCCCAATTTAATTACACTAAAGTGTATAACACAATTAATCACCCAAATCAATATTTCCAAAACATTAATTTATACAATTAATCATGCTCAATTACAACAAAACATGTCCAACACATTTCATCAAAAATCAAACCCATTCATGCTTCTTTATGTCTCGGCAATATTGGGGATTTTATGTTCGATTCAAATTCAATCCAATTAATTCCACAATCGACATTAAATCAACATCCCGAATGATTTCCAACTCATCCAATGAATCAAAATTCAAAAAATCACCAAGACAAAATAAGGCATTACATTCGGCCAACACCAAAATTTTGGGCAAATTTTTTCCAAATAATTTTTAATCAAATTGATCCAAACAATCATCAATTAAAACACTTTTAAGCATACTAATTCATCCAATTTCATTATACATGCTCAAAATCAAGTTTACCCAAATATTAAGTCCTAAATTTTTTCATGCTTTTCCTTGCTCATGATACCATTGTTGGAGTTTGCTAAGGTCCCAAGGATCAATAAACAAGCATGAAACATAAGTGAATACAACGAGGAGTTGCGGAATACTCACATCGATCGGTTGAGTGACGCTTTGACGAACAAAAATTTTCTTTTTGGTCACTGCATGCTCGGCAGTCCACTGTCACAGCCCACTGCATTTCGGCCATTGTGGATAAACTTCGTCAAGCTCCAAGCTTCGTGAAATGATTCCCGGGTCATGGGTGGACTTCCCTATCACCTTCGCATGTCTCTCGGAGTGCTAGCTCTCTTGACTTTTGCCACAAAAACCAAGCACTTGCTTCCCTCATTCACAGTTTTGCAAACCAGAAAACCAGAATGTTTTTAGCCCCTTGGGCGTGTAGATGAAGAGAGGAAAGAGAGAAAGAGAGTTGAAAAAGTGTGAAGTGATTATTGATTTTCTAAAATCAATTCAACATATACCAAATGTTAAAATAATAGTATATGTCTATCAAGCTTTCAAAAAGCTTTCAACCACTTCCATCAAGTCACATCTATCCATCAAGTTGTCAAGTCACATCACTCAAAGTGAAAAGTGATTTGACGCTTGATGTGACTAATGATTTGACGCTTGATTTGACTTGCGTGCCGCACTCGAATTCGAAATGCGAATGCGCTCGCAAATAATCCCGGGCTCGGGTTCGCTAATTCCAAATTAACGAATTTTCTGTTGCGTCGTAATTAAATGATTATGCCTAACGAAGTCACTATTCACGTTGCTAACGAATTAATTCTAAATTAACTCGTTCGCCCGAATTAAAATCTAATTTTAATTCCGCGTCGAAATCCAATCTTGTTTAATATATCGAATATATTAATTAATCGATTAATTCCAAATTAATCGTTATCTCTCTTTTAATGATATTTTATCCCAGATAAAATATCTATGCAATTAATCCCAGATTAATTTTCTCTCTCATCTTATTAATCCCATATTAATTAAAAGTGCGAGTCATACGTCATCGGTGAATCTTTGGGAAGCGACCCATGAGATCCCCAGATATGTTGGCAGTAAATTCAGTCGTCGGACTATCCGAACACGTAAGTACCTCGTACTACGTTTATACCGAATTACAAGACAAAGTTGGCTTCTAGCAAAGCGCTATGCATTCCCAATTCTCCAGAAATATCCTTACAGGAATAAAGGATCTATATCAGGCGTAGTATACGTAGTATTGCATATTTCGATCCAGTATCGGATGATCACATGCAAGGCCTGGGGCTGGTACAATATCTGCCCCGTACGAAGCATATATCGGATTACGAGCAACTAGTCTCTTTAATATCGGATAATCATGACCAAGTCATATTATCCCGACGGTTGCAACCTTTTTAGAGAACCAGTTATGTATCCATACGCGATCATCATCTCCATATGACTGGAGTGACACTTCCGTTTTGACATCACACCCATTACACTACGATTCTCAATATACCCAGCATAGGCGTACACAGAACCTGTTAAAGCCCCGGACGATCGCAACCAAAGTATATTGATTGTCGCAAGTATTAGCGGTGCAAGTCTCAGGTTAAGACCAAATACACCTACCCTGATTTCAAACTTCCATAGACACATAGTCATACTACCAATGGAATTCTGAGGGGGTATCCAGAGCGAAGCTGTTTCCCGTACCATCGGTAAAACACAACATCCTATTACACTTGCATGAGTATCCTATACCCAAATATATATGAGAACTATGACGTTGTGCCCTCACAACGCGCACAAGTCTAATACTAGTCTTTTACGTATTATCGATGTCTAATCTCGATAATACTCTAACTAGGGATATTTAATGATTTATCCTTTGTGGATTGATACTGTCTCATATCATTCTCAATCCAGGAACAAATCACAGGGACCTCCTATCATTTATACATCTAGGTGATCTAATCACAAATGATAAGAGTGCAATCTCCTTTGTCACATAGTTAATTTGTACAACAACATCATGATCTGTACAAATAGTGACGCTATGGGTCATAATTGTCCAACACCGCACCCCCAGCTCCAGATTGTGGCTTGGGGGACGACGATACGTAACGCCCCAAGACCACCAGATATGAGACATAGTGGCATGCTTTGGGGGACGGCGATACGTAACGCCCCAAAGTCAGGGTTTTGCACTTCTGCCTCCAGATAGGCGTATGAGGGGACGGCGATACGTAACGCCCTCATACGTCCAGTTTTTCAGACAGAGACACATAACTCAGAGAAAGTTTTCAATTTTCAGATACAGATTTCAGTTTTCAGAAATACAGATTTCAGATAAAGACTTCAGTTTTCAAAAACAATTTTCAGAAATAGTTTTTAGAAAATAGTATTTCAGAAAGACAGATTTCATAAAAAGTTTAGAAAGCAGTTTTCAGAAAAGATTTTCAAGACATATTTCATAAAAACATGACATGATTAAAGTACTGCATAGCTTATAAAAGTCATGCATTTAAATCATACATTCTAGTTAACATTTGTGACGCATAAAGTGGACATTAATGAATGGTAGCATGATTATATCTATGAGTATTGATTGATGTATGTGTGCATTGTATGCTTATATGGAAGGAACAGGTTGTAAAACACTAGTTCATGATTATAAGATTTTATATTCATGTTTGTGCGGTTAATATTAGTTTGGTGGTTGTTCAATAGAAAGAATATTATATTTAAATCCGATTTGATGATATTTCAATAAAATAAAAGAAAGATAAGTAAGGTAAATAACCAAACTAGATTAGCAAAGAGTAAGCAAGTAAGTACTAAGATATTAAAGTAGCGCAGCAGAAGCGTGATGGATGAATTTGATGTAGTTAATATGGATGTTCGTTAAGGAAAATAGCAAAGAGAAGTTAAAGCATGTTTATGATCAAATAAAAGATCAGTAATACAGATTGTGTTTTGCTAAATGGTTATAAGTTAGATAATTAATTCAGACTTATTATATATTTGTATGGCCACATAGACAGATAGGATGATTACAGAAACGGAGCTTAGATTTTGCATGTGTTTGACGCTTAAGGAATGAGCATAGTTACTTACTGAGTCTTATGACTCACACCACAACAGTGTTTGAGTTTTGCAGGTTGGCGACCTGATCGGTCGACCACAGATACCAGAGCTTCAGAAGCCGGATAGCAGCGTTGTAGTCAGTCAGTCACCAGCTCTTGTGGGATTCAAGTCAATTTGTTTAAGAATTTAGTTATAGAGAATTGAATTGTATAAGTTTAAGTTGTAAAGGTTTTTGTTTATACGCATTTTCGGGAATGGAGCCCAGTGGTATTGTGTCTTGAGTTGATTATTCTAGTGTTGATTATTTGTCTGGGCCCTTTAGGTTGTTTGAGGTGCTGGACTTTAATCCAGGTTGTATGACTTTTAGCAGAGGTCATGCCGAAATTTCGTCAAAGTCAGAGGCTTATGGAGTCAGGATTAGCCTGTCTCCTACCGGTAGCATCCTGGCTTAGGCGGGATGTTACATTATCAAGGGTACTAAACCCTCAATTTATGGCTAGCTGAGGAGGATGACCTCCATGATTGCAGATTTCCGACAGTTGAGAGAGACTGTTATGGATATTGAAGAAAAGAAGGCTGAAAATAGAAAGTTTTATGGCTAGAATAGAAGAAGAACTTTTGGAGGGCCTTCTGAGACCAAGTCCGTTACTGCCGAGGTCGCTACCGTCAAGAACATGCGATTCTCCAATCTTGGTAGACCTTTGTCAAATGTATTTAAAAAGCTGAAAATACAATGACTTCTAAAACCTTTGGAACCTAGGTCATTTCCGAACCCTGTACCACCGTACCTCAACCTAAACCAGTATTGTTACTTCCATCAAGAAAAAGGCCATGACACTGACAACTGTACCTGCCTAGGCATGAGGTCCAAAACCTCATTGACTCCCATAAAATACCCAATCCAGAAAAAGAACAACATAACACATACAGAAATCATTTGCCTAATTACCACTCCATTCCACCACCCACCTACATGATCAACTCCGGCCTACTCGAAACCTTTGTCCTCCAAACTCTCAACCACCAGGCTTCTTGCATTGAGATAGAGGATAACAGTAGTAAAGAACCATAGGTCAAGGAAGAAGGCAATGCTGCGAATGATGAAGCTGTCCTCCCTAGCTTATTTGATCATGCATTTTTAATAAAGACATTGATTTTGTCTACTTATTCGAACCTTTTCTTAATGATAATAAAGGCGTTCATTTCGTTTACTTGCCTGAGTCTCATCTTTTCAACCTGTAACATGAGTATATTTGACAAAAGCATTCAACCATGACACTATGATATTCAGCGATGTTTAGAACACATGGAGTCCTCGGAAGAAGCAAGCAGAAAGGACAGGATATCCATTCAGAAATTGGGAAATGGGGCAGTGAGACTGTCAGACTTAGAAGGAAATGAGTTCACCGAACCGATCAATATGGATAGATTGAAGCAGTATTTTTCCTGAATGAGAGAAGACTGAGCAGTCACCAAGAGAATTGGCAGAAGACCTAACCTGACGGGATAGGAAACTCATGCATGCATGCATACACGTAACACATTTTGCATCTCTTTTGTGTTTGTTTTGTTTTGTATTCACAGGTTTCGAAGAAAGAAAACAGAAAGCGGCAAAGACAAGCCAATCAGAAACAGCGAAAGTACAGTATCAGATTCGGGTAGTAATCCTAGGGTTGAGGCCCATATTGGTTTTAGATTCGGGTAGTAATCTGAGGGTTGAGGCCCGCATTAGTGTTGGATTTGGTTAGGAAACCTTAGATTGAGGCCCACATCATTATCAGTCTTGCCGGGTATGGCACTCTGGGGGCGAGGCCCACATTAGCATCAACATCAGTCTTGCCGGGTATGGCACTCTGGGGGCGAGGCCCACATTAGTTTCAGTATCAGTCTTGCCAGGTATGGCACTCTGGGGGGGGCGAAACCCACATAAGCATCAACATCAATTTTTTCGGTTATGGCACTCCGGGTATGGAGACACATGAACATCAGTATCAGTTTTGGGATGAGTCCCAGGGTCAAAGCCTACATTCAGTACAATTCAGGAACAAAGCCCACAGTTAGCTCAGTTCGGGAATAAAGCCCACATTTCAGGAACAAAGCCCACAGTCAGCTCAGATCGGGGATAAAGCCCACATTCAGTACAATTCAGGAACAAAGCCCACAGTCAGCTCAGATCGGGGATAAAGCCTACATTCAGTACAATTCAGGAACAAAGCCCACAGTCAGCTCAGATCGGGGATGAAGCCCACATTCAGCACATTTCGGGAATACAGCCCAGGAGAATAAAGCTCTATCTTGACACAGTTCGGGACTACAGCCTAAAGGAATAAAGCCCTCTCTCAGCACAATTCAGGAATACAACCCAGGGGAATAAAGCCCTCTCTCAGCACAGTTCAGGAATACAGCCCAGGGGAATAAAGCCCTCTCTCAGCATATTTCGGGAACAAAGCCTAGGGGAATAAAACCATATCTTAACACAGTTCGGGAACAAGGCCCAGGGGAATAAAGCCCACTTTCAAAGCAGTTCGGGAACAAGGCCTAGGGGAATAAAGCTCTATCTTAACACAGTTCGGGAACAAGGCCCAAGGGAATAAAGCTCTATCTTAACGCAGTTCGGGAACAAGGCCTAGAGGAATAAAGCCCTCTCTCAGTACAGTTCAGGAATACATCCCAGGGGAATAAAGCCCTCTCTCAGCACAGTTCGGGAAAAAAGCCTAGGGGAATAAAGCCCTATCTTAACACGGTTCGGGAATAAAGCCTAGGGGAATAAAGCCCACTTTCAAAGCAGTTCGGGAACAAGGCCCAGGGGAATAAAGCCATATCTCTACACAGTTCGGGAACGAAGCCTAGAGGAATAAAGCCCACTTTCAAAACAGCTCGGGAATAAAGCCCAGGGGAATAAAGCTCTCTCTCAACGCAATTCGGGAACAAAGCCCAAAGGTCAGAACATCTCAGGATAACAAGTAAGTTAAGCAACAGCTGGCGAGCCACGTAAGTAAAAATGCATTGCACGTACTTTGATAGAATTGTCATTGTCACACACTGCACAAGTCCCATCAAAGTGGGAGCGACTGTGGGCACTGCATTTTTACATGTAAGTCCCTATGATGAGTCTCATTTGGAGACACTACCTTTTAAGTCGAGGAAGTCGCGGGAAACGGACGTCGGAAGGGAATTAGTATTTTGTTAGATTTTATTCGCTTGTTTAGCTTCTGGCTCACTTGTTGGACCTTCGTTTTAAAGCACCTTTAGCCAAAAAAACCCCACAAGCTATTTAACCTGGCCCAAGACCCTTGAAATACAAAACCAAGCTCATCTCACCCAAGCTCAATCCAAAAAATAATTAAAACATGTCACAAATTAAATTAAATTAAAAAAACAATTAAATTAAATTAAATTAAATTAAATTAAATTAAAATCTAATTAAAATCTAATTAAAATCTAATTCCAAAATTAAATAAATCACTCACCTAATTTAATATATTACCCACCAAAAATACAAATATTCTTTCCATTTTTAAATAAATTAAATACCTCCCTTATTTACTTGATCTTTCTTTCCTTATTTTAAAAATTCCATGCACAATGTATAACCCTAATTCTTCTCACCTCTCACACAAACAAGCACAAAGAAAACCCTAAAGCCACACGTCTCTCCCTCTCTCTATATAAACAACAACAAGTGCAACCCTAAAGCTCTCCAACATTCACGTATATTCTCACAAAAACACAAAAAATAAACTGCTTCAATTGCCTCAAACCCTTCACAAGAAACAGCCAAGACCCACTCACGCCATCATCCATAGCACACACCCACAGCACCTGCCCTCATTCACTCACGTCGCTTGCCACTCACACCTGCCACCCTCACGGCCCCACGCCACATAGCCATACACTTCACGCGCCCCTTAAGCCACAACCCACTCAGACTTTCTCTCGGCTACAAACCAAGAGCAACGTGACCTGTAAGCCACCAAACGAACAACAACGCAGTCCTTATAAGCCACAATGCCCCTCACAAATCGGCGATTCACTCACGCAGACCTACTCCCCTCACGCACACATCAGCCACTATCCATACCCTCACGCACCAAGAACCCACACTGCCACACTCACGTTAAAAGCCAAGACCATTCACTCCTTCAGCAGCCCTTAACCCTCACGTTACTAGCCCCCACAACAATAGATAAGCCCCTAACTGCAACCACAAACTCCACTCATTGCTTCACGCCTAAAAAATCTGCCTAAACCATCCAGTTTTACTGTGAAAATAAGCCTGAAAACTACCCATAAATTGTCATAGAACTGTACTGAAAAATAGTCCAAAAACTGCCCAAAACAGCAGTCAAAAACGCCAACAAACGGCAGCCCTTTAACCGCAAAAACAGTAGCCTAAAACACCAAAAATAATGACCAAAATATAGCAGCAAAACAGCAGTGAAACGGAGTCAAAACAGTAGCTTGAGCAGTGAAACAGCGAGGAAAGACGCAAACCAGTGAACCAGAAAAGTTGCGGAGCTTTAACCTTTCCGATCACCGTGAAACGCGAATCCGAGAGTCGACGAAAAAGGTTAGACCTGAGGGCACTTTTCACATCTATTTTTATTCATATTTTTAATGTTTATTGAATCTTATTTACATGATTATTGTGGAGTAATGCATGTTGTGGCCCTTGAAAAATGCTTGTATTGTGAAATTGTGTATGTTATGGCCCTTGAATAAAACGGAAAATGTGTCGCCTCTTGTGGTATATATGATGGAAACCCGGACAAAAATTTCATAGCCGATTTCGAATGGACGGTAGTATGATTTGTACTCGGGATACAACTCCACGTACCACTTGAGTATACGGCACATATTTTATTTCATGTTATCTTGATTTGTTTATATCGTTATTTAATTTTTGCATGTTATTTGTTTATGTAATAATGTGATGCGCATGGGCTTAGTAAGTCGGATTAAAGGTCCTCAATTTCGAGAGGTTAAAATCCTTTACCACGCCGGATGATGTATATTCGGTTGAAGGTAAGATGTGTTCAATCGGGTATACGAAGTCCGATATTGTTGAATTTATTTTTATATGCATTATGTTATTAGTGCATGGGCTTAGTAAGTCGGATTAAAGGTCCTCCATTTCGAGAGGTTAAAATCCTTTACCACGATGTTTTGCCACATCGGATGATGTATATTCGGTTGAAGGTAAGATGTGTTCAATCGGGTATACGAAGTCCGATATTGTTGTCTTTATTTTTATATGCATTATGTTATTAGCTCATGGGCTTAGTAAGTTGGATTAAAGGTCCTTCATTTCGAGGGGTTAAAATCCTTTACCACGATGCTTCGCCGCGCCGGATGACGTATATTCGGTTGAATGTAAGATGTGTTCAATCGGGTATACGAAGTCCGATATTGTTGTCTTTATTTTTATATGCATTATGTTATTAGCGCATGAGCTTAGTAAGTTGGATTAAAGGTCCTCTATGTCGAGGGGTTAAAATTCTTTACCACGATGCTTTGCCGCGCCTTTTAGCCCGTTATTATTGATTAGGTGTCATATATTCATCCGTTCACGTATGTGTCATGTTGTTTACTGTATTTTAGTGGTCACTCCTGTAACCCCGTTCGAACGCGTTTCAGAAATCCGCACGAACGCATGTTTTCTGTCTCAGTTCGTTCGAACGCGTTTACGAACGCTACTCGAACGCGAACCTTCTGTTTACAGTTCGAACGCGGCTACGAACGCCGCACGAACGCCCACGGTAAACAGACCATCTTCCATCACATCTCATGCATGGTTACTCGTTTTGTCATTTACCTTTTTAATTGTTCATGTTCTCGCAGTTAGTCATTTATTGTGTTCACAAGATCACATGTTCGTTTCCATGATGCATGTTTACACAGTAGTTATCTACTTATGCTTCCGCATTCACCCATTCAACATGTTCATGAAGTTGTATGCTTGCCGTATTTCAATTTATCTTTATGCATTCAAATTCGGACATAGATTATATGCAAATATGTTGTATGCAAATTGGGACATAGATTATATGCAAATATGTTATATGCAAATTCGGACATAGGTTATATGCAAACTTAGATATGAGCCTTGTACTTATGCATGCGAACTTAGGAGTAGATTATCCTTGGAAATAAATCCTTCTTAGGCTTGGTTAAATTATTGCACAAATTATTTCATTACAAGTGGCATAAGTAAGGGACCATTCTGAACCCAACGGTTTGAGGTCTTCCCTTACGAGGGGTGAGTGCGGCCTTAAATCTTTGTCCCGGTTCACACCGGGTGGCGACTCCATTATTCTTCCGTTTAGTCCCCCGCGGGCTACTCCGTACTCCCAACCGGGCCGCGAACCCGGAACAGCATGCGTCGCCCAATTTCTGTGTCCCACAGTACCAATCCTTGTACTTCATAGGGTGGGCATTCATTCGGTAAAGCCTCTTCAATTCTTGAACCGACGGTTCACCCAGGCCAGCTCGACTCCATATCATATAAAGCTCAGCGGGCACCCTCCACCTATTCAGATTCAATTGGCATGGGGCCAGGTTCATTGCTGTCAGCATCTTGGTAAAGTACCCTTGGATGGGCAGGCGCAAACCCATATCGAAGAAAGCCATGCAGAGAGCAACTTGACCGCCACACGGTCGGCTCCCCTGATCACATTTTCAGTCACGTCCAAGCTAATTTCATCAAAAATACTGAATATGCCCCTAAGATGATCCAATTTGATATAGGTTATGGTAAAAGCTCTGTCCATGTCAAGATTGATGAAGTCAAATGAATGAGGTGTTTGGGTCGGGGTGGGCTATTCTTACTAAGAATGATTGATTTTCTTCTTCTGAGGGGGTTGGTGTTGTGTCAAGGTCACTGGTCCTACTGATCCCGAGCTTCCCATTGGCTCGGTTGGACGTGGGACATGTGCCTTCGACAGGCAGAACAACAAAGGGAGTTGTAGAAGAGACTTCGGATTCTGACATTTCTAGAATGGCCCGAGTGGAAAGGTTAGTCAAGTTAAGCTAAGCTTTTCTACAAATTGTATGGGCCTATTTTACTATTAGTTGGGCCTATTATCTACCTAGGGTTTAGTCTGTTATCCTTACCGAGTTGCTAACCCTAGAATGTTCTAAATGCCTAAGCAATGGCGAAATAATAAGTTTTTAACAGAGCAGGAGCATAACCAAAAACATAAACCCGTCCCGAATTACTTATGTGAATCTAAGCCAATAAATCCAGAAACACACACATCAGCATCATGAAACCCAAAACACACAATATATAACAGCATCATGAAAGCCAAAAACGTATATTTTTTTGGGGCGGTTGTGAGACCTATAGGGCCGGATTGGTGCCCCGCGCAACGAAAATAGTTCTAACCCGTGGTAATTTGAGCATAGGTGTATATTTAAATATTTTAATGAAATAGTATATTCCATTACGAGTGTATAGGAAAAAATCGGGACTGAATCGGAGTCCAAAAACTCAAAAAAAGACAAAAACAGATTTCATTATGTGTGCGCTGATCATTCTTTTTTTTTCAAATGCAATATTTTCTTTCAACTCTCTGGAAATATAGAGCTGAAGGAAATAAGATTTTTAACCCTAATTCCTTCCAACCTTCCCTAAACACTTTCAAACACCCAAAATTATTTTCTTAGCATCAAAATCAATATCAACATATGTTATAGAATAAAAATCATATTTTTCAAAATATCAGATATTTTTACAAAAACATAAATTTTGTTTTAAATACACACATGCGTAAATTTTGAATCCAAAAAATAAACCAAATTAGAATCCTACAATGAAGTGATTCTTGAACAATTCTAGGTCACTCAAATATGGTCAAGTGATTCTAAAATGATAGTCATATCTCTAAACTTTTATCTAGAGTTCCAAACTCTAATTTTATGTTTATGTCCAACATAAACATTTTGACTCAATCACAAGCATATTGTGTTTATGTTTCCAAATCATCCATACACAATTTATTAGCCTAATTTCAACATCAAGCTATGTTATTATCTATCCAATACATAATACATCACTATATGTTTCACTAATGGCAATAATGAAAACATAGCTTTGGAAAAGATAAAACTTACCTAACAAGCTTGATTTCAAGATCCAATCTTCTTCTCCTTGTTGAAATATTATGGAGAACTTCCAAAGTTAGCAAGCTTGACTCCAAGATCCAATCTTGATTCCAATGTTAGCAAGATTGATTCCAAGATCCAATTTTGATTTCTCCTTATTGAAATGTTGTAGAGAACTTCCAAAGCTTCTCCAAACACTTCTTTTACTTATGCTAATATTTCTAAATCTTGCTTGTTTTAGATTTCACAGGCTTAACTTTCTTAAGATCAAGTTTAATTAAAAACTTGCTCAAGTTTGCCTTTTATAGCAAAACTTATGCAATTTTTAATTAATAAAAGTATTAATCAACTTTTAGGTGGGTTCAATCCAATTTTTCCAAATATGTATAATTAGGTGTGACTAATCACCTTTGTCTACCACTTTGATTTAATCCAATTAAATCAAGTAAAATACACCTATTATTACATATTTGTAATTACCAAAATATCCTCCAATGGTAGAGATATATATAAAATGACAACAAAACCTTTGTGTGATTTTAGATTAATCCAATTAATCTAATTGGGTCAAAGTAAATAATTAATGTTATCCAATAACAATTAATTATTTTAATTGATAATTATAATATCAAATATTATTTATTATCAAAAATTATCTGCTACCCAAGTGCTCAATGAGTACACTTCATATTGTGGGAGTCTCTAAGTCTAGACACATTCGTCATATAAGCCTAGCTTATATGTACGTAGTTTGGCCACCTTCGAATTTGCGAAAAACACAAACGACCTTTATGAACTATAAAAGTCGAGGTCATCACATATGTTTAACAATCCCTCTATCGTAGGCTATCCGAGTTGTGCTTAGGAAACATTTATTATACCGTCAAGTTTCTGAAACGCACATCTCATATCGATATGTCCATGATTCTTTACAATTAATAAGAACACCATTTCATATATATGTCATCCACCCTAAGTTATCGGCTTTGGCCAAAGTCTTAAGAATCGTGACTTACTCATATGGATACACACTTGATTAACGAGTGCATTGGTCCACACCCAACGAACATCTAGCGGTCAAACCATGAAAGGTCTCTGACATATATAACATCAAAATGTGGAGGATCACACACAAAATCAATGTTATCCTATAGTCAAAGGATCACATATGCTACTTGACTCGAGGAGATTCCTATTGACGGTGGTGTGTACTTCCAAATATTAGGAATCCCATATTAGTCATTCAGTATTCACTCCAACGAATACCCACATGTCTATATAAGCTTCCCTTACTCATGGTACATCGGGTTAAACCATTGGAACTTCAATTCCAATATACGATATATGTTAGTCTTATAGGTTATAGGAATTCGACCGTATTCCAAAACCAACAACTAGGAATATTTACTTTAAAAATAGTTTATAATAATAATATTATCCCAATGTCAGACCACCCAGTGTCCAATATTACTACATGACTATTCTAAGGTCGATGTCATTCTTAGCATATTTATATATCAATCTTATATGCATAATGACATTATCATTAATAAGGTTTTAAATGAAAATGTAGTTATTTTATTAATAAATAATAAAATATAATGTACAATACATTATTTGGATTGACGCTCCAAGCACCAACTCCAACATATTCAAAACACCCAAACAGAAACCCAGAAATAATCCAGAAACACACGCCTTAAACCCAAAAAAAAAAACCCAGAAAAATGCCATATATTCACCATGATCAAACAAAAACCTTAAACAACTCATGAGCACAATATAATCGTCAATCGAAGCCTACTATTACCATGCATCAGTATAGAAATATAAAGCATGCTCAGAACACTTACTGGTATAAAGATGGTTGAAGACGAAGATTGAGAGTTAAGATCGGTGAAAGAGCTCGAAGTTTCCGAAAGCTTTAAGGTTCTTGAGAAATTTACAAGAGAATGAGTTGTAAAAGTTACAAATGAACAAAAGTGGCCTTTATATAGGCTGCTCGGGGTGATCTTGATCGTTGGATTAGGTTTAGAGTGATGGATGGGTGACATGTATCATGTCAATTGCTACCGTTGAATTCAAGTAAAAGGCTCAGATAGAAGCCACATGCTTGGTTAATCTCACTTGTTCAAGTTTTGGTGGGCATGTCATGGATAGATGACACTTGGCACATCGGGGATAAAAAATAAAAAGGGATTTGATGGATGTGATGGGCATTTAAGGAAGACCATTATACCTCTACATATTTCTAGGGACGTTTTAGAACTCTAGAAGCATCTTTTTGAATGGCGGTGAAAGAAAGACAATCGTCAAGAAAGGAAATTTTTGGTAGTAAGCAGAGCAGACCATATCGAGGAGGCGAGACATAAGGAAGTATAATGTGAAGTGTTCAAAAATGGAGTCAAACCAGAGGATATCAGGTTGGTTTTCATCTATGTGCACAACCATCTTTTATGATGTTCTCAGCAACAACTCGCAAGTTCGTTGATACCGAAAACTATGGGACACATATTGATGGTGGTTTTTTGAAGGCTATTGTCCAATGGAGGTTCAGGTACCGATGAAGGGTATAATAGAGATTGTATTAGGCCCAAAAGTGGATAGAAAATGCCCAAATGCCCCAAGAAAGATGGGGTTAGGCAGGTTGACCTAACCTCATGATATAAAGAAGTTCTCACGATGGCAGAACATGTTAAGGATGAAGTTAACAATACTGACCCGACCATATGAAAAAGAGGGATTCGGGGTTGTTTGAGAATCCGTAGAACCCGACCGAATGAGGTCATTATGTATGAACTTGATCTAGTTGAAGAGCCAATGAGGGTTTTGATTAGTATCATTTACATCGGTGTGCCGACCCGATGAACAAATATGGGATCACAGGTCAATCAGTATTAAAGTTGTGTGACATATACCGTAAATATGAAGATGTCCTTCCAGAAGGCCGGTGCAGTAGCATAGGAATGAGTTAATCTAATTGGCTGGATTATGAGTTGTTGAGGATGACAATAACTATAATGATGATTTTGTGACATTGGCTGACATCACAGTCGGCAGAACAATATATTTTGAAGCATATATAAAGAGGTCGAAGTCACAAATTCAAGGGTTAGCAAATTTCACATCTCACAACTAGTAAAATCAAGAACTCAAGAGCTTGAGATAGAGGGAGAAAGTTGGTCAGTTACCTGACCACTTGAGAGAATTGTATCGGTCTTATTCAGATCCGAGGTGTTGTATTATTATATTTGCGCCTCCAATTTGTGAGCTAGGGTCGGTATTGACTCCGAGATATAATAAAATATCCTTGATTCATCCATGGATGTAGGTATGAGCCACTCTCCACCAAACTACGGAAACTCTTGTGTTTACCTCGCATGCTTGTCAAATTTTTTTGGTTTGTGTGGTTACCAACAAACCAAACAAATTCACTGTTCGATGGAGGTTTATTCAGAGGGTGAATTCCCTTATGTACCCTTGGAATTAAAAACAGTCGTCGGCATTTAATTCTTTCAATTTTTTTTATATATGGATCATTTGTTTTCCTTCATATATTATATGACTATAGTCCATGAAAGTATGTCATTAAAGATATTATCTAGATCATTCAAAAAAGAATATATTGATAGTGATTTTTGGGCTTCAGGATCCCAGCAGAGCAAGGATGGTATAAAAAGGATTTCTATTTCAGAGGTTATGAAGGCCCAGGGTCGGGTCGGTTCATGTGCTTCACCCGACCCGAGAAGGAAAGATGTTCGGGACAGCTCAGATAGTTGATTTCTCGGATTCGACCCGACCTGAATGCTCGGCAGCCGAAATTAATCACATGATCTTGGTCATGAGGTTGGAGTCTGGCCTATGAACTCGCATTCTCCAAAAAGGTCTGAGGTGATGCGGGTGGGCGGCTAGTTAATCTTTTGACACCAAATAACGTATGGCAGTGGCCAAAAGTAACATGGTTTAATGAGATATAGATGTCACAAGGCAGATGTGTCAGGCCGTAGGGTGGCTGTTCGCAGAGCAGATGCGGGAAAGACTCTTAACATTAATGGAAAAAATTATGTGGTTGACGTCATGAGATTGATGTAATAGTGCAGATTGCCCTAGTATATAAAAGGCTTGGGAATTCGTTGTAGAGGGTTGGAAAAAAATTCATTACGCATAACTTATAATAGAGAGCTAAAGCTTAAGTGTAAAAGTGAGTTTGTAAGAGGTCGGTCAGCCGAGCTCGATAGATAGGCAAGTCGGTCATACCCGACCACGTTATAAAAGTTCATTTTTTCCTTGTGTCCGTGGACGTAGGTTGGATCCATTCTGTCGAATCACGTTAAATCCATTATTTGTTGTGTGTTTTCTGATTTCTTGCTAAGTTTGCATTTGGTCCCCAAACCAAACAAATTAACAGTTGATGGGATATTATTTGAGGAGTGTTCTTCCAGAACTACCTCTGGAATGAAAATCAACCGTCAACAGTTTGCGCCGTCTGTGGGGAATTATATAAAAAGTGGCAAACACGTTGAGGCAATGGCAGGAGACGGGAACCACATGTCTTCAGAGGGTTCAACAACGGAGTGGATAGAGAGGATGGAAGAAACCATACAGAAGGAGAGAGAATAAGCACAGAAGGAGAGAGAATCGACTTAAATCTTCATGAAAGCTATGATGGAGAAGTTGGAGGAAGTAGAAAATAAAAATGATGAAAGAATAGAGGTAGGTCCCAACCGTAGAAAGGAAGAAATAGCAAGGGGAAAGAAGGTTGCTAGGTCAGAAGGTGATGATGGAAATGAAAATAGGGGTGTTTAGAGAATGAGATCTGTAGTCATCGTCGGAGTTGACCGATGAGGGGAATATGGGGAGAAGAAGAAGGTAGGAAGTCCCAGAAGTCCTCCAATGATAGTCCTTGTTGCGCGGAGAGTAATCTGAAACGATACCCGGGGTAGAGCAGGTAGTTCCCAGTTACAAGATAGACCGTGCCCAGAGTGGAGGAAGAAGGGATAATGGTGACCGAGAGCATGGCAGTTCTGAAAACCAAATGAGAAGTTGGTTCCGAAAAGAGATGAGGAAGTGGGAAGAAAACGTGAAAGGGGAACAGGAGATGATAGAGACATGGAGACAGTTTCTCCTTTCACCAAGGAGATAATGGCAATGGAATTCCCTAGAAGGTGCACTATACCTTCTATGGATCTGTATAAAGGTAACACGGATCCCAAGTCCCATGTGAAAAAGTTTGTCTTATTGATGGAAATCCAGGAGATGGTAGGAGAGGCCATCTGCAAAGTGTTCCCTTTGACTTTGGGCGAGTCTGCCATCTTGTGGTTCAAGAACTTGGCGTCGGGGAGTATAGGTAGGTTTACTCAGTTAAGAAAGTCCTTCATACGGCATTTTAAAGGGGCTTGCATGCCAAGAAAGATGGTGGGGTCTCTGAGGTTGATGAAGTGGGGAGATGACGAGTCTTTGAAAACTTATGTCGATAGATACCACAACCTGGTTTTAGAGATCGGAGCGTATGAGTCACCAGAGGCGTTGGAAAGTTTCAAATGAGCTCTCAAGGTCGGGAGGTTATGTCTCACCTGAGAATACAAGAAGTACCGGATTATGCCACGACCATAGAGCATGTGCGAAAGTTCGTGTTGATGGAGGGAGAGGAGAAGATCGCCCGAAACGGGAATATTCAAAGGCAAAAAATGGCTAGACCGGAGAACCAACGTGATGCGAGTAGGGATCAGAGAGGACCGACCTCGATGCATAAAGAGTTTAGGCCAATGGCCCGGAACAACCCGACATAAGAGAGAATGCCACCAGTCCAGGTTGCCCATGTTGCGGGAGGTTCGGCTTACACGTCTTTGAACATGTCATTATCGCAGATAGCTCGGGAGATCCAGGACAAAGGTTTTTTGACTGAGCTCGACCCGAGGCAATTCCCAATCGATAAGATGGATGCTAGGGCGTACTGTATACATCATAATATAAAGGGGCATACCATGGATAAATGTAGGGACCTACAAGAGTATGTGGAGGACCTGATTAGAAACTAATATTTGAATGAATGCATAGACAAAGATGCAATGAGGGTCGTGTTGCATAGGGAGCAGAGGCCAATGTTCACGATAGCTGGGGGAAGAACATTGGCAGGGGATTCAAATCAGTCCAGAAAGAATTAATGTTGGACAAGGGGCCCAGAAGTGTTTACAATTGAGAGGGAGCCGAGGATTCAGAGGTCCCGACCTATTTCCATCATGTTTCTATGACGATGCATTGATTATTAAGGCCGTTATCGGAGGGGCTGGGGTGTATAGAATATTGGTGGATCATGGGAGTGTTGTAGACATTATCTCCAAGGAAACCTTGGATGGACTTGGCGTGGAGTACGCCACCCTGACCCAAGACGCAACACCTATGTACGGGTTTGGCGGTGCTACTGTTGTCTCGTTATGATGCATATAGTTGGTAATGACATTCGAAATGACCCCTCATACCCGAACCATGATGATGGACTTCACGGTGGTGGATTGTTTGAGCAGTTACCAGGTGATCATTGGAAAGCCTTTCATGATGAAGTCTGGGGCGGCCATGTCATGTTATTATCTGAAACTGAAATTCTCGACCCGATAGGGGGTCGAAGTGGTATGTGGGAGCTAGAAGGCGGCAATGAGTTACTTTGCTACTATTTCCAAGGAAACGCTTTATGTTGAAAAAGTGGGCACGAAGAGAAAATAGAGGGAAAAGAGATGACAGAGTTAGAGTCGGTCGATCCCCGACCAGGGGAGCCCACTACGTTAGGAGCAGGTGAGGAGCTAGAGTTGATAGAGCTCTTCGGCCTGGGTAAAATAATTAATGTCGCGACAGGACTGGTCGCAGGTTTGAAAAATGATTATTGGGTTTCTTGAAGGAATATACGAATGTTTTCGCATGGGGGCATGAGGATATGCCCATGATCAACCATAGGGTCATCAGTCATCGCTTGGCAGTTAACCAAGCCCATAAGCTGATAAAGCAGAAGAAGGGAATCTTCAATCAGGAATGGTATGGGGGGATCAGAACAGAAGTTGAGAAATTACTGAAGGCCGGATTCATCAGGGAAGTCAAGTACCCTGAATGGGTATCTAATGTGGTCTTGGGGAAAAAGGCCAATGGGAAGTGGAAGATGTGTGTGAACTTCTCTGATCTGAACAAAGCTTGCCCAAAAGATAGCTTCCCACTTCCTAAGGTTGATAAGTCAGTGGACTCCACAGCGTATCATGGACTGCTTAGTTTCATGGATGTCTTCTCGGGTTATAATCAAGTCAAGATGCATCTCGAGGATGAAGAAAAGATAACTTTTATCACCGACCAAGGTTACACTGCTATAAGGTGATGCCTTTTAGGCTGAAGAACACCGTAGCTACTTATCAGAGATTGGTGAATAAGGTTTTTAAACCCCTCATCGACAAGACAATGCAAGTCTATGTCGATGACATGATCACAATTTCAAAGAAACCCGAAGTTCATCTGGCCGACCTTAGGGGGACGTTTAAATTGTTAATGAAGCACATCATGAGGTTGAATCCGAACAAGTGCGCCTTTGGAGTATCTTCGGGAAATTTTTTGGGTTATATGGTCAATGCCCAGGGCATCGAGGTAAACCCATAGAGGATCATAGAAGTACTGGATCTAAAACCCCCAAGGACGGTCAAATAGGTACAAAGTCTGACAGGTCAGGTGGCAGCGCTGAATCGGTTCATCTCTAAGGCCACCGATAAATGTCACATTTTCTTCAAGCTGATCAAGAAGGCCAAAAAGGAGGTCAGCTGGACGATCGAGTGTGAGGATGCATTCCGGCAACTGAAAGAGGATCTAACAACCCCAAGGCCAGTGTATTACACAAGCAAAGCCCTCTTGGATGCGGAAACATAATATCTCGCTCATGAACTGGTGGCTCTGTCTTTGGTCACGGTGAACGGGAAGTTGCGCCTGTACTTCCAAGCCCACCATATTGGAGTCTATACTGACCATCCACTGAGATAGATACTGCATAAGCCAGAGGTTTCAAGTCAGTTGGTAAAATGGTTAGTAGAACTCAGCGAGTACGACATATCTTATCTACCGACGGTGTCGATCAAGGGACAGGCCTTAACGGATTTTATGGCGGAGTTTATCGGACCTTGGGTCATGGCGGTGGAGGAAGCAAAATGGGAATTGTTTGTGGATGGGTCGGTTAGTTCACAAGGCTGTGGGGTCGGGGTGATCATTCGAAGCAGTGAGGGTGAATAACTGAGTTATGCTTTGAGATTCGCCTTCGAAGCAACAAATATGAAGCCGAGTATGAGGCCATTCTGGCAGGGTTGAGATTGTGCATAGCTCTTGGGGTCCAAGATGTGGTGGTGAGATGTGATTCCAAGTTGGTCGTCCAACAGCTAAAGGCTGAGTTCCAAGCCAAGGAGCCGAGCATGATAGCCTATCAGGCTGAGGTGAAGAAGATAGTTGGAGGGAATGGAAATGTGGTATTTGAGCAGGTCGGTCGAGAGAACAACCAGCAGGCAAACTCATTGGCAAACTTCATCATTCATCAAGTCAAAGACTCCTCAGACCATTCCTTTGGGATATCTGTAATCAAAAAGTGTTAGGATGTCGGATGTGATAGAGATGGACGCTGAGAGAGGGCCATCTTGGATATACCCAATTAAGAAGTACTTGGAATCAGGGGAGTTACCCAAAGATAAGAAGGCGGCCAAGAAGCTGAAATAAAAAAACGTTAAGTTCTGCTTGATAGAGAATAAGTTGTACTAGAGGGGGAACACGACGCCATACTTAAGGTGTCTGGGCACCGATGAGGATGATTATGTGCTTAGGGAGATTCATGAAGGGATTCATGGAAGCCATGTAGGAGGTCAGTCAATCGCTCACAAAGCGTTAAGGTAAGGATTCTTTCGATCGATGATGCACCAGAATGGGGTCAGGGTGGCAAGATCATGCGATGGATGTCAAAAGAACGCCAACATACCTCATCAGCCTCCTGAGCAGCAGACAACATTAGCAATTCCTTGGCAGTTTGCCCAGTGGGGAGTAGATATCATCGAGCCGATGCCAACAGGCTAGGGTCAAGCCAAAATTTCGCCATAGTTTCCATTGATTACTTCACAAAATATGTGGAAGTGGAATCGTTATCCATAATTACTGAAAAGAGGGCAACAGATTTTGTTAGGAAAAATATAGTGTGCCAGTTCAGTATTCCCCGAGCTATTATTACTGACAACATGAAGCAACTTGACAGTAGGGGCTTCAGGAAGCTTTGCGAAGACCTCCAGATTGCACTAAGGTTCACATCATCTGCTCACCCAAATTCGAACATGCAGGTGGAAGCAACGAATAAGACAATCAAGAGCAATTTGAAGGCAAGACTGGGGTCCTACAAAGTTTTATGAGTTGAGGAGCTGTCATAGGTGCTATGGGTGTGTCGGATGACTTATAAGGATTCTACGGGTAAAACACCTTTCTCATTAGCCTATGGGTGTGAGGCGGTCATCCCAACAGAGATCAGGATGGTAAGCCATCGAGTGAAGCATTTTGAAGAAGAGCAGAATGAAGACCTCATCGGGTATCATCTTGATTTGATATAAGAGAATAGGGAAAGGTCAGTAGTAAAAATGGCCGTATATCAGCAAATAATGGCTCGGTTTTATAACAAGAAGGTTCAGATGCGAAATTTACTTCCTGGAGATTTGGTCCTAAGACGGGTTACTTTGAACACCAGGAGGCCTGATGAAGGTTCATTGGGAGCCAAATGGGAATGACTATATAGAGTGATCGAAATCGTCAGGACGGGTACCTATCTATTGGAACATCTGGACGATACCAGACTCAAGAAACCTTAAAAACAGTGATGTTAAGGAAATACTTTCAATAGCCCCTCAAATCGTGACCATTATCTGACCCATCTGCTTCCACTTCTCCCTAAGAGCTCGGGTCAGGGGGACTTTGTTAGAAAACTACTCAAAGATCTTGAGGAAGATATGTTTGATGAGAATATCTTTTAGAATGACCCTCAAAGAGTTGTAAGAAGGGCAGTAGATCCCCTGAATATGACAAAGATTTCCCCTTTAAATAACAAACTTGTTCATCATTCTATTTATTATTTGGATGAGAAAAGCATGTTTGATATTCTCGTGAGATACTCATGATCAGGACTCGTAAAGAGATACAGATCAAGTGGGAAGAGCACAAACCTTTGTGACCCACCATTCCCTGGTGTCATTATCAAACTCCCGGGGCGGAGCGTCACTACCCAAAGACCTGTATTTACAAGGAATGTAGCATGAAGACCTACGTGGCGTTCGACACCTCGGGGTAACCATAACACGTTTGGTGGGAAGGCCAACGTAGCGTTTGGCACCCCCAGGCAACTGTAGCACGTATGGAAGGAAAACAACTCATGTATTAGAGTACCCTTGGGTCGGCATAGCATGGGGAAGGCCCTAGAGCCTATGTGGTGTTTGCGGGCTCGGGATATGCCTAGCACGGGGAGGGAGAATGCCCTCGTAGCGTTGGCCATTCCCTTTCGGATCCTCTAGATGCATAGCACGGGAAAGGTTAGAAGGCCTCTGTGGCATTTTTTGCCTAGGGGCCTGCCTAGCATGAGGAGAGTCTCATGGCGTTTTCCGCCCCCTCGATCCGTAGCTCAGTTTTCCGGGACGTTGGACTGTAAGGTTCAAAATTGTTGTTTTGGGTGGCCTAGGGCAAGATGCTGTTTTGGGCACCTATGCTGTTTATTTGTTTTCGGGTCGGTCCCAAGGTATGTGATATATCACCCCCGTTGTGCATTGTCTTATTTTCGTCTGTTTTTATTTTGTTAAGGACTTGGGGTGAGACACTCTTACCAAGCTCCTTAGGGGTCACCGGAGGTTGAAGATCTTCCCTCTTTGGTCAAAGCCTTAGTGATATCATTGGAATACTGGCTCGGGGATGGGTTGCATCCCGTCGAGGTCCCATTATGATTGTTGGCATGGAGTCAGAACATCTTCCCCATGGTCGAGCATTGATTGGTACAAGGAAATGATATCCCCTTGTGTCCAAGTGTTACTACTGGCTCGGGGCTTGGTTGCGTCCCGCCGAGGTCCTGTTATGACAGCTGGCATAGGGTCGGAGCATCTCCCCCATGGTCGAGCATTGATTGGTACAAGAAATGGACATTCCCTTGTGACCAAGTGTTACTACTGGCTCGGGACTTGGTTGCGTCCCACCGAGGCCATTATTGAGACTATTGGTTCGGGACTAGGTTACATCCCGTCGAGATCATTGTTGAGACTATAATTCCCACCGAAACCCCATTTTGTTTATTGGCGCAATGTAGAGCATCCCCACCATCGCCAGAAGCCAATTGGCATAATGAGTAATATTCCCTTGCAGCTGAAGAGTGTGGATAGTTCGTGGTAGTCCTAATCGTTTGATCAAAATAGGTGGCTCGGATGGGCTCCATGTGTAGTAGAGGTTTGACCTCACTAGTTGGATTTCGGATGAACGGACGAGATGGAGAATGATGAGTGGAAAATATATCATTAATTACCGCCCCTTTTACTTAATATTTTGTATAATTTCTCGAGTTTTATGAACATTTTGATGTGTTTTAGTTTATTTTTGCAGATAAAATAAAATCGGGACTTAATATAATCAATCAGGATGAAATGTGGAACAAATAAGGGCAAAAAATGGACTTGACATTTTGATTTTGGAGATTGGAAACTTGAAATGGCGTTCTAACGAAGTACAATTTCGGAAATTCCAACTTTGTGCAATTGTCGTATTTTGGCCATAACTCTTTACTCCGATATCAGATTGAGGTGATTCAAGTTCCAGATTAAAGAATACGTAAAGATCTACAACTTTGAAGTTCATAATAATTTCGAATTCTGAAGTTTCAATGACCGAAATTGATAAAACATTCAGAAGTGTGTTATGTGTAATTATTTAAGTCATTTTCAAAATAAAAAAAATAAAAAAAATAAAAATTGTCAAACTTCCACCAAACATGCTTGCATGTTTGGTGGAGGACTTGGTGCCATGTTTGGTGCCATGTTTGATGTCATGTTTGATGCCATGTTTGGTGGAGCAATTAGTGGAGAAATTGGTGGAAGCCTTTAGATTTGCCTATAAATACCAAGCTAAACTTTGTAAATTTTTCATGCTTTCTCTGGAGGAATTTCTCCATGAAAACCTAAAGGAAAGTGTCTTGTATATTTATTTAAGTTTTCTTGTATTTTCTTTTTATTTAATTAATAAAATTTTGTGTGTTTTCATTTACAGCATGAGCAGGTAATCTCATTCTGCTGGGGTGACAAGGTAATACTTTTAATATAATAAATTAGATTAATCTCCCTTATTTTAATTAAAATTTAGATTAATTAGTTACCGCCTATATGGCCGGTTTAGGTGACAACCTTATTTACCGCCTATATGGTCGGTTTCACATTCCAAACGTAGTTTCCGCCTATATGGTCGGTTTAGAAAATAACCTTGTTACCGCCTATATGGTCGGTTGAACTTAATTGAGACAAATGGAATTTCCTCCTTTATGGTCTGGTTATATATAATTAATTAATTGGTAAACATTGATAATAATGGAGATTTCTAATTTTGAAATATTAAAAGTGGATCCTTTAACCCCCATTATTTTCTTTCATTATTGTAATTTTACTTTTATTTATTTTCAAGTTATTTTTTTATGATGTTTTGTTTAATTAAGTTTTTAGTAATCCTATGTATGTGTCGTGGCTAAATACATAATCTAGGGGTGTGATGAATTCCAATATCACCGGTTTATAAAGTAGGTTATTTTATGTCTTGGGTAATATAAAGGTTTATTTATTGAGTCTTAAGCTTAATGTTTCTTATTAACTTGCCATTAATAAGATTGATTTGGTAAACTTAAAATAAACTTGACGAAGGAATTTTAAGTTTCAGCCTTAGACTCAATAGCTCACGATCTCACCTCGGGGCATGGTGACCCTTAGGTAGATTTCCTTACAGGATAGACATATATCTGTCGAGCGGGGGTAGCCACAATTGGAACTTAATCTTAATGAATTCAGGTAACTTGATTAACATAGACATATTATTAATTAGGTTACACTGGGTATTTGCATCTGACCATCGACATAGGCTTTTGCATAATTTCGTGTTCCAGGTTAATAAACCAATATATTGCACAAACATGAGATAACCACTTCATCTTTAAAAGATATTAGAAGGATTCACAACCCTAGATAGTTTAATAATATTGAATTTTCCTTTAATTTACATTCGTACTATTTTATTTACTTTTTAGTTTAAAATCATCATCCAATCAACAACCAATCTATTAGATACTCGTAAATATTTGGCTTCATAAATTAATAGCTTAGGTGTTAAATCCTCGTGGGATCGATACTTTTTATACTACTTGAGCGATATGTGCGCTTGCGTTATACGTGTGTGATCACGCCGATCAGAGAAACTATTCAGATGGTTCGAAACAAGTAATCCAAGGGCGAGATCCCGATCCGAAGCCAGTTTGATCTTACCCCACTATTATAGTTCCTGGCACCAACTCGTCAACTCGTTGATACCAATAACTAGGGGACAGATGTTGATAGTGATTTTTGGGCTTCAGGATCCCAACAGAGCAAGGATGGTATAAAAGGGATTTCTATTTCAGAGGTTCTGAAGGCCCAGGGTCGGGTCGGTTCATGTGTTTCACCCGACCCGAGATGGAAAGATGTTTGGGATAGCTCAGATAGTTGATATCTCGAATTTGACCCAACCTGACTGCTCGACAGCCGATATTAATCACATGATCTTGGTCGGGAGGTTGGAGTCTGGCCTAGGGACTCGCATTCTCCAAAAAGGTCTGAAGTAATGGGAGTAGGCGGCTAGTTAATCTTCTGACATCAGATAGCGTGTGGAAGTGGCCAAAAGTAGCATGGTTTAATGAGATATAGGTGTCAGAATGCAGGTGTGTTAGGTCGTAGGGTGGCTGTTCGCAGAGCAGATGGGGGAAAGAGTCTTGATATTAATGGCAGAAATTATGTGCCTGACGTCATGAGATTGATGTAATAGTGCAGATTGTCCTAGTATATAAAGGGCTTGGGAATTCGTTGTAGAGGGTTTGCAAAAAATTCATTTACGCATAACGTGTAATAGAGAGCTAAAAGCTTAAGTTTAAAAGTGAGTTTGTAAGAGATCGGTCAGCCGAGCTCGATAGATAGGCATGTCGGTCATACCCGACCACGTTATAAAAGTTCCATTTTCCCTTGTGTCTGTGGACGTAGGTTGGATCCATTCCGCCGAACCACGTTAAATACTTTGTTTGTTGTGTGTTTTCTGATTTCCTGCTAAGTTTGTATTTGGTCCCCAAACCAAACAAATTCACAGTTGATGGGAGATTGTTTGAGGATATTTCTTCCAGAATTACCTCTACAATGAAAATCAACCGTCAACAGAATATCACACTGTATACTATGAATATATATGATGCTATTAAACTCATGAAAATAATTTCCTGTTTTACTCTCAGCAATGACCTCTCATCGTAAATTTATGGAAGAATAAATATTAAATCAGGTCAGGTTGAGTTAATTTTTATTAGTTCGATCAAAAGGCAAAAATTAAATTCAAACTCAAAAAATAGAAGTTGAGGCACGAATGGGTTGGATTGGATTGATCAAATTTTTCTATTTACAAAATATTGAAAAATAGCATGATGAAATGCTATTTGATAATATAATTTTCAATGGAACTTATTTTATAAAAGTAAGAGGTTATGTGTGTTTGGAATCTACTCCGTGAGTATTATGAAATAATATATTTGTATATTTAAAATGATATCCGGATAAATGAGAAATTGATTCTCAAAGTTTACCCATGAAGTTGAAAAAATTAAAAGAAGTTTAGCTCGTCCTACATGGGAAAGAAACCCAAGGCTTGAGTGATTTATATATAGTAAGGGTGAGCAAAATCGATTTCGGTTCCGGTTCCGCGTGGAAGTGTCTGGGTTGTAGGAAGTGTCTGGGTTGAAATTGGGTTATGAAATAAAACAATAAATAAAGCAGTATTTTACATAATATTTTTGACACAATACATAATATTCTTGTAGGAAGTGTCTGGGTTGAAATTGGGTTATGAAATTTATTTTAAATTGGGTTTTGGGTTATGAAATTGGGTTTAAATTATGCTTTAATTTGGGTTATGAAATTGGGTTTAAATTATGCTTTAATTTGGGTTATGAAATTAGGTTTAAATTGGGTTTTAAAACTAGTTAGGAAATTGGGGTTTAATTTGGTTCTAAATTCAGTTCACAAAAATGTTCCGATCCGATTCCGTTTCCGTCCATGACAGAATCGAAACCAGATTGTTTAAATTCGGTTCTTCCATTTTGGAATTGGAACCGGTTCCGATTCCAAACCTGAAAAACCAGTCCAGTTCCAATCGATTTCGGGTAGAATACAATCATAGATACACTAAAAAAAGAACACAATCATAGATGCTCTCTGTTGCATATGCCCGCATGGGTGCAAATCTCATCTCAAATTGGGTTGACTTATGTTACACACGTACGTCACGTAGGTGATGAATGGTAAATGTATCACTATTTCTCACTCATTTAACCTAATATTTTGTATAGTTTCTTGAGTTTTGTGAATATTTTGATGTGTTTTGTATTATTTTGTAGATAAATAAAGTTTCAGGACTCTCTGGAGGTGATTTGGGGCCAAAACAGTTAAAAACGGACAAAAAGGGCAAAATTCTCATTTGGCGCGTCGCGACACTCAACCTGCGTCGCGATCGCTAAAGTGCGTCGAAGTATGCTAACGTGCGCCGGAACACATGTCACAATCAAAGAAGATTTGCTAAAATGCGCCTTGCTAACGTGCGCCATGCTAACGTGCGTCGAATCTGCTAACGTGTGCCTGCCACGTGTCAGAGAAGATTATATCTTGCATGTTTATTTACAGCTTTCAGTATTTAATTTCAGCTTTCGCACTTTCTTTTCTTTACTTTTCAGTCTTTATTTTCTGCAGTTTACTTTTACGCACAATACTTTCCTTTCTTTACTTTTCAGCAATTTACTTTTCAGTAATGAGGAGGTAACTCCCCCTTGCTGGGGTAAAAGGTAAAACTTTTATTACTAATATTTTGATTAATCTCCCTTAAATATAATATATAAACTAGTTCAAACGTGACTTAATGAGGATACCGCCTTATGGTCGATTGGTAAATATTGAAATTGGTTTTAACCTGACTAAACTGGATACCGCCTGATTGGTCGGTTGGTAATTAATTATTAATTTGACTTAATCTAGATACCGCATATATGGCTAGTTGGTAATTATCATGCAAAGTTAAGATATTATATTAAGGGAGATATCTAAAATAAAAGTAATAAAAGTGGATCATTTTACCTCAGCATTTTCTTTTATTGTATTTTTACTTTATTTACTTTTCAGCAATTTACTTTCAGCATTTACTTTTTAGCATTTAATTTTTAGTATTTATTTTTCAGCATTTACTTTCCGTCATTTACTTTTCAGTATTTAATTTCCAGCAATTTATTTTATGTCTTTTATTTCATTTAAGCTTTTACTACCCGTAAATATGTGTCGTAACTAAGTCAGTTATCTGAGGTTGTGATGAATTCCAATATCACCGGTTTATAAGGGGTTATTTTATGGTTTGGGTAATATAAAGGTTTATTTATTAAGTCTTAAACTTAATACTTCTTGTTAACTGGCCATTAATAAGATTGATCGGGTAAACTTGAAATGAACTTGGAAAATGGATTTTAGGTTTAAGACCTTAGACTTTATAACCCACGATCTTCCTTGAGGATAGATAACCCTTTAATATATTTCCTTACAGGATAGTAATATACTTGTCGGGTGGGGGTAACCATAATTGGAACTTTCACTTAATGAATTCAGGTAACTTGGTTGACATAGGAATATGATTAATTGGGTTACACTGGGTATTTGTATTTGACCATCGGAAGAGGCTTTTACATAATTTCGTGTTTCAGGTTAATAAACCAATATATTACACAAACGTAAAATAACCACTTCATCTTTTAAAAGATATTGGAAAGATTCACAACCCTGGATAGTTTTATAAATTTGAATTTTCTTCAATCTATTTTCGAGCAATTTTATTTACTTGTTTTAAGTTTAAAATCACTTTGAAATCAAACAACCAATCCATTAGACACTTGTAAACATTTAGCTTCATAAATTAATAAAAGGTTTTAAGTCCTCGTGGGATCGATACTTTTTATACTACTTGAACGATACGTGCGTTTGTGTATTTCACGTGTGATTTCGCACCGGTCAGAGACGAACCAGAAACTTTGAAATCCGACCGCTTGACCCAGAGATTGAAAGAACCATCAGACAATTGAGAAGGGAAAGGCGAGAAGGCCAAGAAGTACTGATCAATATGGAACCTGAACCTTTGGAGGTTGCACCACCAATTCCTATTCGAGACAGAACCATTTTGGTTGTTGACAGACTCATTTCCTGTATTGTACTTCCTCCCTTACCAAAAAATGCATGTGACATCAAAACATGCATTCAGATGATTCAGCAGTCAATTCAGTTTGAGAGGAACGCAACTGAAGATCCTAATGCCCACATCAGCAACTTCTTGGAAGTTTGCGGTACTTTCAATTACAACCGAGCAGCTGAAGAAGCAATAAGGTTGTGTGTTTTTCTATATTCCTTGAAAGACAGAGCTAAGACTTGGCTACATTCACTACCAGCAGGTTCCATCATAACTTGGAACACTCTAGCCACCCAATTCCTTGCAAAGTACTTTCCGCCAGCCAGAACTGCCAAGTTGAGGAATGATATCACATCCTTTGTGCAACAAGATTCAGAATCCTTCTGCGAAACTTGGTAAAGATTCAAAGATTTACTCCGGAAATGTCCTCACCATGAGATTGCAAAATGGCTACAAGTTCAAACCTTTTACAATGGATTTTCTGGAATAATGAGAACCACAATTGATGCTGCTGTTAGAGGAGCGCTAATGGAAAAATGAGAAGATCAAGCATGGGACCTAATTGAAGAAATGGCCAACAACAATTCCTTCTGGCCAACAGAAAAAAGCTTGATCCAACGAATTGCTGGAATTTATGAAGTTGGAGCCAACACTGCAGTGAATGTCAAACTGGATCAGATATGTAAATTCATGGAAACTCTCAGCATGCAAGTTAATACTGGATCCACAAGTTCACCATATGGAAGAGCACCAGAGCCAAACCAACATAAAGAGACGGTGAATTATGTCAACAATTTCAACAGACAGATGAACAATCCATATTCTGACACTTATAACCTAAGATGGAGGAATCATCCCAATTTCGCATGGAGCAATAATTCAGGGCAAATGAATAATCCACCACCCGGATTCCAACAGCAGAACAAAGGCCATGAGTATGACAAAGAAACAGGAATAACAGAAGTGTTGGCCCACTTGAAAAAGATAGAAGCAAAACACGACTCTCAAGCAGCTAGGTATGATGCTTTATTTCAACCCCAAGCAGCATTAATTCAAAGTCAATTTTCTATTATTAAAGCACTGGAGAATCAAATTTGACAACTGGCCAATGCTCAGAGTTACAGACCGCCAGGTAACCTTCCTAGCAACACTGAACCAAATCCGAGGAACATGGGGAATGAGCAATGTCATGCCATCATATTAAAAAGCGGTATTGAAATTAACAAAAATGTTGGTCAAAGCAATTGTTGAGGAAGTTCCAAAAGAAAGCAGTGAAGCAGTTCCACAGATATAGGAAAAAAAACAAAGGAAAAAGATCGAGAAAAAATCATTATACCTCCATCTTTTCCACGGCGTCTCGAGAAGAATAAACTAGACAAGCAATTTTCTCGATTCCTGGAGATCTTCAAAAAGCTGCATATCAACATTCCATTTGCAGAAGCGTTAGAACAAATGCCCAGCTATGCCAAATTCATGAAAGACATTCTTTCACAAAAATGGAGATTGCGAGATTACGAGACAGTAACATTATCAGAAGAATGCAGCGCCATCATTCAGAGGAAGCTTCCCCCAAAGTTGAAAGATCCTGGCAGTTTCATTATTCCTTACACCATAGGAGAAAATGACTTCGGTAAGGTTTTGTGCGATTTAGGTGCAAGTGTTAACTTGATGCCTTTTTTATTTATAAGAAACTGCAGATTGGAGAAACAATGCCCACCTCAGTCTCTCTACAACTTGCTGATAGAACGCTCATATTTTCGAGAGGTGTAGTTGAAGATGTGCTGGTCAAAGTTGACAAATTCATTTTCCCAGCATATTTTATTATCCTTGATATGGAGGAAGATGAAGACGTGCCGATCATCCTCGGAAGACCATTCTTGGCTACAGGTCGAACAATTATTGATGTATAAAAAGGAGAACTAACCATGAGGGTACAAGACCAAGAAGTAACATTCAATGTTTTTAAAGTCATGAATTTCTCGAATGACGAGAAGGATGAATATTTCAGACTTGATATGATAAATAGTACCATCCAGACCTCCAATGCAATGTAAAGTTCTGCTGACAAACTTAAAGCATGTCAATTGCCTGTGGAGCCT